>JANEYF010003155.1:0-204298 GCA_029963845.1 Rhamnusium bicolor
AATGGGCTGTGGTGGTTCAATAATACCGGGACACTTGCTATGAAATGTGTGAAGACGTTTAGGAGACTTAAGAAACACATTTCTTACACTTGCTATTAACACTGACGTAGTAGAGATTGTTGCAAGTGTTGAAAGTTTAATTCAATACCTTCCTGATTCCTCTAAAGGATTTATCAGAAAAGCTTGCTGAAATAAAATCTCGACAAATATTGTCACTAATGTAAATAGAAAGTCAAAATCTATAAAAGACAAAAAAATTATCAAACGGTTGCGTGAAAAAGATTGTTTTTATTTAAAAGCTGATAAGGGCAATAAGGTTGTTATTTTAGTTAAAGAGAACTATTATGAAAGGGTAGACAATCTGATTAGTAATGGTCCTTATAAAAAATTTTCTAGAAATCCATTACCAAAAATAAGAACTGAAGTAAGAAATGTACTTAAATCCTGCAACAACCTTATTACTCCAGTTTTAAATAGAAGGTCACATGTATCTAACCCAAGTATACCTAGATAGTACTGCTTGTCTAAGATATATAAACCAGGAATATCGGTATGTTCTATTGTTTCAGTAATCGGATCTCCGACTTACCACCTATCAAAATGATTAACGGAGGAGTTCGAAAATTTACCTATCGTACTACCTAGTTTCTCTGTGATTAATTCCAATGATTTTATTAATAAGGTGAAAAATATTCAGTTACAAGGTGAAATTTTGATCTCCTTTGACGTTTGTTCATTGTTTTCAAGTATTCCGATACCACAGACCTTAGACTACCTCGAATTAAACAATCTCAGTCAAGATGTAGTAAAAGAATATCTTAAACTCACTAAACTTTGCATGAAACAAAATTGGTTTCGATTCAACGATAATTTCTTCGAACAACATGAAGGAACAGCAATGGGTAACTCTTTGTCACCATTCATTGCCAGTCTCTTCATGAACAGATTCGAGACAGAAGCAAAAATAGAATTCGTGTATTTCTCCAAGGTTTGGCTTAGGTATGTGGATGATAATTTTGCAGTGTTTGATACAAAAGTCACTGATATTGACATCTAAATTAAACAGTCGTTTCGTGTCAGTTAAATTCACATATGTAATTGAAAACTCTAGACAACTACCATTTTTAGATGTATTAATAATTAGAAATAGTGATAATAAGTTAGAATTTGACATATACAGAAAAGATACCAGTAATCTAAGATATATCCCTAAGGACTCTCACCACTGTGTCCAACACAAAATGGCGTATTTTAATTTTCTAGTCCATCGTCTATTAAGCTTCCCCCTCAGTAAGGAGAGGTTTGAAAAAAGAAAAGGCATTGATTAAGGATATAGCTGTGAGTAATGGATATTCTGTAAATTTAATTGATAAAATAATAATTAGGAAACGAAAATTTACAGTCACTTCGAAATTCCTCGACCTTTCAAAATGAAAAAGAAAATCCGAAATTTGTATCGATTCCATTTGTTCCTCGAATCACCCGTGGTGTTGGTAAGATTTTTCAAGTAATAGGTATGACAGTGGTTCATTCATCGGGAAATAAACTACAAAAGCCTTTAGGCAATCCAAAAGACAAAATTCAAACAAACGAAAAGTCGAACTGTAAGGACTATAATCAAAAGTATGTTGGACAAACTAGATGATCAATTCAAACTAGAATCAAAGAGCATATGGTCCACAATTTACAACCGTGTTCTATAAGAGAACGGCCAACCAAACGCATTGTCGCGGCACCACCGTTCACAAACATCAACACTTGACTTTTTGACAGGTCAAAATTTTCTAACGTCTCCAGCACCACCCGCGTAATTGTTTAATCAGTACACTGAGTTAGTCGTTTGCTAGCTAGTAACAGAGGAAATGTCGGTTTACAAGGGTCCAGTACACGTACTATAACATTTGAAATATATTTTTTTTACCTGTCGTCTCGTCAACACATAACCACAGTCGTGTATTTTTTAGTACACATTTGATCTTATTTATAATGTCTTTGCTTACAGTTAGTACTACATAGTTACGCAACGTTGTGCGACTTGGTAACGTCACCTTGGGATTGTATTTATTTCAGAACACCTGAAATGGTTGTTTATCGAGTATGTGCAGCGGAACATCACAGACAATCAGCATTAAGAGTAAATCGTACATAAACTGTGTTGTCGAAGGCACGCCATTCTTTTTAGTTTTATGTTGGTCTGTCTCGCACACCTTACAAATTATTATAGCACCATTGTAGACTAAATCCGGCGTATGGCCGTTTTTACCCCTTGGGCAGGTCTAACAAATAAAATTATCAACAATACAACGGAGAGGAATAAATTGCGTTATACATACCACGAGGCATAACAATAGACTAAAATCAAATGTTACTCTTTTTCTAAAATAGTAAGCAAATCTCGCTTACGTATTTGGGTATTTCTCTACCTGGCATCGTCCGTGACTTGCGGACCGATTTGCTAACTATAATTATTATGTTGTAAACAGAGGCGGAGTCACGTACAATTGCGCCATAGGCACATTAAGCTACGGTGCCCCATTAATAAATAATTTTTTTCGGTTAGTTATATGCACATACATTTAAACATATTGATTACGTGTTTATTTTTGAAACCCTTTGTTACTCTTTAATTATATTATATTATTACAAACTCATTAATAACAATCATAGACAATCATTTAAATAAAACTAAAATTAATTAGAAATCACTTCTTTCTTTCTTTCTTTAGAATTTGCAAATTTGGTAATGATAGTTTTATAAATAGTTCCCTTTCCCTGTAATTCTTTCGATCTCTTACGTTAACTTGAAAGAGTTAAAAACTTACGAACATTGTCTTTGCTAAAGAGAATAAATTAAAATCAAAACAGCGCGGTAATTTTATTTCCTGAAACTGAAACTTTCCGTATTTGTTCATTTATTTTATATTTATGCATTTCAGTGGCGTTCCTTTAAGATTATCATCCCTAGGCCTCGGCATCACAGGCCTATACGTAAATCCACCACTGGCTTTAAAACCGTTCACAATATGGTTTAAAATCATCAAAATCTTCCATTGGTTGCTTTTAGCGTCTTATAGTCTAATTCTTTAGACCCAGTTTGTTTTTAAATCAAAAAGGGGCATAAAAAATAAATTATCTGCAGGCTTTATGTAAATAAGTCCACATTGAATGTTTTAATTTCACTACCAATGTTGTGCCAAAGCATTCATTTTCTTTACAGGCGCACGAGTAATAATAACCAAACAGATGATATTTATTTTTTAAATCGGCCAGATCATTACATTTTACATTCAGTAGGGGATATTAAATTTTACCATTTACATACTTAATGCGAACAATTTTGCCAGATTAATCTTCCGTTTATATATCTTCGAATAAGATATTTTTACTAGCGATGAGGCAGTTGTAGTAGGACACCCGTGTGCGCGTATATACATTAAAGTTCTGGTTAAGTCGGCTTCTTAACAGTTTGTTTGTAATCTTTCCAAACCGGTTAAGTTTGATTAAAAAGTGTTGCAGACATACTCATTATTATGAGGTACTTTAAAAGTAAACGTCAGTATACCTACAGATATTCATCATAATTCTCATTATTAAAATAAATAAAAAGCATTATAATAGCAACATTTTCATATAAAAGTATGTTTGTTCATTTTGAAGTAAAATATGCATCTATATCTATAAATATATTAATCTGTACAGAAAGTAGAAAAGATGAGAAAGCGTTATTTTCTCACATAAAAACGAAATAGAATACATTTTGTCGTCATGTAATATCAACAAAATTACCTCACGTCACTCCAGCAACGGCCTTTGCTTGGGTCTGCCTCATTTTACTCACTTAAGTCACTAAAACAACATCCGCACTAGAGTAATCACGTTACACATCTCAGCAGGTCGGCAGTACCTCGTGCGTCCGTCCGTATGTGTGCAGTGAACGTGGTGCGTATCTTTAATGATTAAGTCTCATGGTCCTACAAATTAGACAACTTCCTAGAGATGGGATGCGTTAATGCAACTACATTACCATTTAAATCATCTAATTATGGAAAATTGTATTTGATGCAATTTTTCATGCATTTCAAGGAAAACTGACTCGCGTAATGATATAATTCTCTCCATTTTAAACTAAGGAACTAGGAATTTAAAAGTTTTTTCACCGCTTCGTGTACTTTAAATTATAATTAAATTTAATTCCTTTAACCAGAAAGGTAATTTACTTCAGATCAATTAAATTTGCATACAAGTAACTTTAATAATAATTGAATAATACTAAATTTATTTAAGATGTTCTTTAACCTTTGAATTTATAAAAAAATGTTTAATTCAATGTTTTAACTGACTTTAGCTTATATACTTGAATGTCAAGTTGCAGGTAATTAAGTTTTTTAAATGTCGAATTTTTCTAATACACTAATTATTCCGTAATGAGGTGCCAATTTTAACACAAAATTAGTACAATGAAGTTGTAAGTTTATTTGTATACTGTATTTTCTTGCAAATTATTTACCTCATGATTATCAAAAATTCTAAAAGCTATTACTTTTTTAATTAGAATTGGTTTCCTTATAAATTTTTGTTACACAATGTATTATGCAATTTTCTTAAGTACTTTTTGTGTACTTGCAAAATATTAAATTTTATTACAATGTCATTTTTTGTGTTCAAATTATTTTTTTCAAAATATCTTACTTAAATTGCAAATATTGTCTTAATATTATCTATTTCTATGTTGTGGTACAATAAAAAATAATAAATCTCTCCCTAAAGACATTCATACTACACAAGACCATAGTTAATATTTCCCTTAAAAATTTACTTAGATTAAAAACAATGCGAGGATAAGTAAAGCACGATCGATTGTAAAATCCTGTCCTGAAGGATTAAAGAATTGAGGACATAATTTTGAAAGAAAATTTTCTCCTGGTCCGTAGACACACAAAAATATCAAAAAAAGGTTATGAAAATTAATTGAAACAATGTATAAAACTGAATGGATGGAGGGTTATTAATTTAAAATGAGGATATTTTCAATTAGATAGCAGCAGGGCCGTATTTACGCGCAGGCTATCTAGGCTACAGCCTATGGGCCCGCACCACAAAAGAGGCCCGCAACATAAAAAGAAACTGTTTCAAAATTTTAATTTTGAATAGACTAAAATGTTTTAATACTGTGGTGCGGGCCCTCTTTTAATCATAAAAGACGTCGACGCAGTTATTTTGCGCTTTCTAGAATGACCAACGCTTGTGCAGCGCACATCAGCATCTGTGCCTATTGTAAACAAAAACAAATCGAGCGACATTATTTACTTCAGGTTATTGTTTTTAATGCCGAATTCTAAATTTCGAGGAACAACCTAATGTTTCTCTGTAGCTGCCCCTACCTACATATCGATACTTATTACAGGTAATAAGTGGCAATCGCTAAGGAAGGCACGTCGCATTCGTGGTCGTAATCATCATTTATCATTTGTTTTGTTAATATGTTATGTAGGTCTACCCTTCCATATTGTTATTAAAACGCTTTACTTCAATTATATGAAGTTTAAGCCAATTGATAATATTTTAGACTATGAGACTTAGGAAAAGGGACAATTCAAATATTAGGCTAGGCTAGTTGTTCATAGCAATGTTAATAAATCGTGTTTTACCTTAAAGATGTTCAATTCTTTCCATTTTTATTATCTCTTCAATTCATTATCTTCTAAATACTGTATATTAAAAAAATTTTCTAGAATAATAAATTTCTAATGTCTTTTTTTAGGTTTTTAGTTATAAAATTGCTCTAAAATACGATTTTAGAGGGTTAATTTTCAAAAAAATCTCCCCTGGTATGGCCCGCACCACAGGTTTAGCCTAGGGGTCTACAGATCCTAAATACGGCCCTAGATAACAGTAATTGAGCTGTGTATTGTTTTATGTTTGCGGTGCTCTAAAAAATTGAATTAGTATCTAAAGATCAAATTTTATTTTGTAGTATACCCCCACTATTATAGGAAGAATAGAAGAATGTGTCATGAGTAATTAAAATGTTAAACTTCAAGAAATACTTATGTATTTTATAATTGTATGAACTTTTTTATTACACGCTGGAAACGAAAAACTTTTTGCACATATCAAAACAGTTTGAAGTTAAGTGCTCAAAATAGTCATTTACGTAACAAGTGATATTTTTCTGGACGAGTAGAGAAGATTCTGGCGCGAGTCCTAGACGAGTGCCGGAAGTCTGCGAGTCCAGAAGAAACGCTTTCCGGGTGAGTTTTCGTACATTATTTTTTCGGCAACCGTCTCGAAATAAAACAATTAAAACTAGTTAAATCTTTTATATTGCAAACTAATACCACAGATTAAGAAACTTACTCTATGGTCATACCTATGTTTGGGCAATAACTGCATGGTAGCCTGAATTGCAGCTCAAAAATTTCATCTTGCATGTTTTCTATATCGCAACCACTTCCCGGACACTTTTTCTTTGAGAAAGTAGCTCTTTTATGTCCTACTCGGGAAGTACAGTCTTCCCAGATTGGGCCGTAAAAGAGCTACTTTCTCAAAAGAAAAGTGTCCAGGACGTGGTTACTTTCCGGACGGTTGCCGAAAAAAGTATATTTTTGAATAGTCTGAAATCAGATAGTTGAAAGAAGTTCTTTATTAACTCTTGCTATGCTCAAAATGATAAAAACTAAATAAAGAGCATGATTGCTAGAGTTATACAAATTTTCATAATTTCAGTATCTCAAAATGTTACAAAGATTTATAAAGTACATAAAAATACAGTTTGAATAGCAATGTATAATACATTTTCCAGGAAAAAAATTAAGTAAATTATGTCGTATAATAGCAACTGGGGAAAGTATTGTTTCTTGCGTTTTTTTTTTTAAGAATGAAAACGTTTCTGGTTACAGTATACCTTCAATCTGGCCACAAATTTACAATTTGTTGTAAGAATAGACGATAAAGTAAAAAAATTTAAAGAAATACACTCCTTGAAAAAGACCTTTCAAAATTACGAAAAAATGTTTTTTTCATCTAGAAGGTAAAGTCAAGGCAATCAAATATAATACATCCATTGTCATTTGATAACACTATTTTAAAGAAAAACATTTCTCAAGGGTAAGAGATGTAATGGAGCGATATCAGTAATGGTTTTTTGTCTATTAGAGATCTCATTTTTTTTTTTTTTCAGTAACGGAAAGCATACCAATTTCAGTTTAGTTGGAGAATGTGTTTTTTTGTTTAGTTTTTATTTGTTGAAAGTAACACATGCACGAAAGCCTGTTTTATTCCTTGACGTCTTAAATTTGGATAAATTGTAAATAATATTATAATGGGGATGTTCCTCTATATTAAAAGTTGGATTTTTTTTATTGTATATGGTTCTATACAATTTATGTAATAAGTATCCATAAGTGGTTGGATTTTAAAAAATTTAACTACAAACAAATTTATAAAAGTTTGGATTAATTTAAAATTACCCCAAGTTAATCAACCAATGAATAATGCGCCCTGTAATATGGCCGAACCTGTGTTGCCATATTTTCTTTCTTTAAGTATTGTTTTGATAGCTGAAAATTATTTGAGAATATTTATGATTTTGAACGACTTCGTAAATTTCTACATTATTTTTTTTGTAATTTCAAACATTTTCAAGACTACTTTAATTTGGATACAAAATAAAAAGGAAAGTATTTATGTATTTTTGAACTTGCAAGCCTGATCAAGTGTGTAACAAGCTTGAGTAGTAACTTGGTTAAGTGGAAAGTAGGTTTGCCAACCGCCGTAGATTAGGAAGGATATTCTAGATTTAAACCCCATTTTTTTCGTGCTTACAAGACTCCTGGAAGGATGCTCCTGTCCTAGATCTGAACGTTTCATCCAATTGTCTAACGAGTAACGCGTTTTATCTATAATTACAGGGTGGGGTAGTAGTACGTCGGACCTCGATATCTCGAGTTCTACGATAGCTAGAAATTTTTTAAAAAATTGCAAGTAAACTAGATAAAAAAGTCTATAACTGGAAATTATTTTCGAACATACAGGGCGGGCCAAGACGAAATTACAGGACCAAGTGCCTTTTTTTTTAATGGAATGCTATGTATATCAGTACATTTTTTGAAGCCTCTTTCTAGGCTCTATATTCATTCCTATATTATTATTGGCTATCTCCCAACCACTTTGATGTAATGAATTTTTTTGTTGAAATAATGCCATCTGCAGATGGATATTAAAAAAATCACCACAGTCACAATTATGGGTTTTAAGAAAAACTTATGTGAATACCAGTTACGAGACATCTAATTAATGTTTTTGAATCATTTTCATTTCCTTAAAATGTTCAGGGTGGCCAAAAAATTAGTATTCAATTAAGAACTTTTTAAATCGAATTTTCTCAATTTTTTTCAAATGGATATTTTTCAACGATGTGATGTAAAAATGAAAATCGAACATTTTTTTGTAAGTACTTCCCTATGGCTAATTGCAACCATTTTCGTTTTATTGAGCAATAATTACAACATTCAAAAATAAACTTAAAAAAAGAGGTTCCCATTTTGATTGACACACATCTCTATGCGCTTTTGAAATGAGGTTCCCACTGTTTCTAAAACTGCCGGTGTGATAGATCTAAAGGCAGTTATTATTCTTTCCTTCATATTTTGTACTGTTGTTGGTGTGTCTCTATAAACAATTTCCTTCACGTATCCCAATAAAAAGAAATCCATTTTTGTAAGATCTGGGGATCTAGCAGGCCATTTAGTGGGTCCATTTCTTCCAATCCATTGATGAGGGTAGGTATTATTTAAGTGGTCTCTAACTGCATTTAAATAATGTGATGGAGCACCATCTTGCTGAAACCACATCCTATTTCGAATTCTTCCAGGGAGATTTACCAATAATTGTGACAGATAGTTTTCCAGAAAATGAAGATAAATAGCTCCAGTCAATGTACCATCAAAGAAATGTGGCCCTATTACATGTTCTCCAATAATTCCTTCCCAAACGTTTATAGACCATCTGTGTTGGTTATCAACTTGTATAAAAAAGTGAGGATTTTCCGAAGCATAATAATGGAAATTGTGCCTATTAACAAATCCATTTTTATTAAAAGTTGCCTCATCAGTGAATAAAACATTATTGAAGAAGTTGACATCAACTTGCATTTTACCTATGGCCCAATTACAAAATTGTAGGCGCTTTTGAAAATCGTCATCAGGTAATTCCTGGTGCATTTGAATATGATATGCAGGCAACTTATTTGTTTTTAGAATTCGACCCACAGACCGTCTACTTATTCCTACTAATGAGGTCACTTCTCTTTGACTAACATAGGGATTCTCAACCGTTGCCAGCACCACAGAAAACTCATTTTCTTCGTTCACAACACGTTTTATTCTTTCACTTTTTTATATTCGACATTTCCAGTTTCCAGAAATCTATCGAGAAGGTTTTGGAAGCTGCTAACATCAGGAAGCCTTCTTCCAGGATAACGTTGGTAATAAATTCTATTGGCAAGTAAACAATTTCTGTCTGACTCGCCCAAAACAAAAGTCATATCTACAAGTTCCGCTTTATTAAAATTCATATAGTAAAATTTCAAATATTTTAAATTCAATACAAATTGTAACTAACTACCGATAAGTGTGATAAATGCTCCTTTGTACACGACAATTTATACCAAACTGAGGTTTTATTGCTTGTCGAATAACGAAAACAGCAAAAAAATGTACAAAAAAAACATTACAGTAAAGGACTGGTTAAATACTATTTACTCATTTCAATGGAAATGGTCCCACTAAATGGCCTCATTTCAAAATTGCATAAAGACGTGTGGCAATCAAAATGGGCAACACGTCAAACACCTAAATTTTCTAATGAATTATTTGAGGAAACCTCTTTTTTTAAGTTTATTCTTGAATTTGACACTTATTTATTTATAAAACGAAAATGGTTGCAATAGCCATAGGGAAATACTTACAAAAAATGTTCGTTTTTCATTTCTACATCACATCGTCGAAAAATATACAGGGTGTTTCGTTTGAAAAAATTGAGAAAATTCAATTTAAAAAGTTCTTAATTGAAAAATAAACACTTATTTATTTATAAAACGAAAATGGTTGCAATTAGCCATGGGGAAGTACTTACAAAAAATGTTCGTTTTTCATTTTTACATCACATCGTTGAAAAATATACAGGGTGTTCTATTTGAAAAAAATTGAGAAAATTCAATTTAAAAAAGTTCTTAATTTAATACTAGTTTTTGGCCACCCTGTACATTTTTAGGAAATGAAAATGATTCAAAAACATTAATTAGATATCTCGTAACTGGTATTCACATAAGTTTTTCTTAAAACCCATAATTGTGACTGTGGTGATTTTTTTAATATCCATCTGCAGATGGCATTATTTCAACAAAAAAATTCATTACATCAAAGTGGTTGGGAGATAGCCAATAATAATATAAGACTGAATAGAGCCTAAAAAGAGGCTTCAAAATATGTACTGATATACATAGCATTCTATTTAAAAAAAAGGCACTTGGTCCTGTAATTTCGTCTTGGCTCGCCCTGTATGTTCGAAAATAATTTCCAGTTATAGACTTTTTTATCTAGTTTACTTGCAATTTTTTAAAAAATTTTTAGCTATCGTAGAACTCGAGATATCGAGGTCCGACGCACTATTGCCCCACCCTGTATATAGCAGTAATGCGTATTACATTTTCCTAAAAGCAATAAAATATCAATGTCAAGCATCCTTTTATTTCCTCGTATAGCCAGGATTTTTAGCCCTTCTGTCCTTGAAATTATGAATTTGAGGTTGGTAACCCTAGTGGAAAAACAGATAAAAATAAATTATTATTAGACAATACAATAAAACATCGCTGTAGTTCTCATACTCATGATTATTTAATACCCACCCTTGTTTATAAACGGCCGGCGGCCTATACTAAACAATAATAATTTCATATTTATAGTATGACATATTTTCAATACATCAGCATTTCATCTTCTTAGAAGGTCATAATGTTTAATATTTAAATACATAAGTTGCCCATGGAGATGGCCCACGCGCTGGTCGCTACCTGGCGGATCCCAGGTAACAACGGAAAGTACGAAAATATTAGGAAATGTTGGAAATAAAAAAAATATATGATTAAAAGTCTTCTGTTAATTCTAAAATTATTTAGATAAAAGTTGTGTTTTTTTTCAGATTACACTAAGAACAAAACTGGATATACAGGGTGATTTGTAATTATAGGCAATACTTCAAGGCTCGATAATAGAGAATAAAGTGTTGTTTGTGATAGACCAAAAAAAGAACCTTAAAAAAGTTGATGTTATTTTTTCCATATAAATTTTAAATTTATAAAAAACCTGAGTTGGATCTGATGAGTAGAGCGCCTATCTCAGGGACAGGTTTCTATCCATCAACATGGATTCATGAGGAGTAGATCAACAACAACGAATCTGTTTTGTGTAACTCAATTTATTGCTGAACATGTTGATATGAATATTCAGGTTGATGTGCTTTATACTGACTTCTCTAAAGCCTTTGACAGGTTAGATCATGGAATTTTACTTCAAAAGCTTGGGAGCGTGGGATTATCCTTACCGCTACTTCAACTATTTAAATCATATTTGTCTGAAAGAAAACAATATGTCGAATGTCGTGGTTTTGCTTCCAAAGATATTTCTGTCACGTCAGGAGTGCCCCAAGGTTCCATCCTAGGGCCACTCCTGTTTATAATATTCATCAATGATATTGTAAATAATCTAGATGTAAATTACTTGTACGCTGACGATGTAAAAATTTTCTGCCCTATTAATGACGTATCAGACTGTATGAACCTGCAAAGCAACCTGAATAATTTGAATGAGTGGTGTATATTGAATAATCTTCCTCTGAATGCTTCAAAGTGCAATGTTATGACCTTTTCTAGGAAACATTTTCCCATCCGATATCAATATAAATTAGACAATGTTACCTTAAATCGGTCCGAATCAATCAAGGACTTAGGAGTCATATTTGATAGCGAACTCTCTTTCAATCTTCATGTTAATCAAGTTGTTAAAACATCTTACAGAAGCCTAGGTTTTGTTATCAGAAACTCTCAAGGATTCTCTGATTCAGCAGTACTAATGCTTCTTTTTAATGCACTTGTAAAATCTAGGCTGGAATATGCTGCTATAATATAGCAGCCGGGATACAGTGTCTATGCTGAAAGCTTGGAAAATGTACAAAGGCGTTTCTTGAAATACCTTTCTTTTAAATTAGATGGTCAATACTCACCTGTTGGAATACCTCAAAATCACTTAATAGATTTTCAGTATTAACTCTGCATGATCGCAGAAGAACACAGGCCTTAATTTTTCTAAATTAATTAATAAATAATAAAATTGATTGTCCACAACTCTTGGAACAACTTAGTTTTCGTGTGCCTAGAGTTGAAACTCGTGTTGGCAGTACTTTTTATCTCCCCGTACCACGAACTAATTTATTCAAATTTTCCCCCCCTACATTTTATGTGTGAAAATTGTAACAACCTGCAAGATCGACATATTTAATTGTTCTTATAGTTGTTTAAAAAAGGTGTATGTGTCTAGCTGAGTTTAATTTCTGTTTTCATTTTTGTGTCATATTTGAATTGTTAAATTTTATGTTTTTCTTTGTTACTTTTAGTTATTAGTGCATTATGTATTGTGTATAATCCCTGTTGTATTTTCCCATCCTGTAACTGGTTTAAGTACTGTTGGATGGTGTATGCTAAATAAAAAATAAAAATAAAAATAAAATGACATTTTCAGAGAGGAATTCTGAATTACGCGATACAGTGATTTTTCCTTGTCATCGTCATTATTAGTAAACTATTTTATTATCAGTTATAAATCATAAAAAAACAGTTCTCTAATACCTACTTTTGTAAAGTTACAGTTATGTTAAAAACATCGGCCACTAAACTATTATTGCTAAACAAGCACAAAAATCATTAAATACAAAAGTTTTATTTTATAAATTGTGGTGGAAATCCATGCGAACGTTTATTGAGATGTTTACATTTCTCAACAGATAAAAAAAGAGTCCCTAACCCTCAAGACTGTTGAAAGATAAATTAGTCATATTACGTAATATTATTTATGCAAAGTAAAATAATGTACCGCTTTATGCGCAAATATTGCAAATTCTGAATATTATTTTTTTCTATAATAAACCTAAATCCGATATTTACTTATACGTAACTAGCTGTTTACACGCAACTTCATCCACCTGAAATTGGCTACAATATATTAAAAGTTTGGTCAGCCTCCGCCACCACGCCCTATCACCCATAGGAGCTAAGATTTAGTATTTTGTATTGAAAATTAATGCTGAATGTATAAAAAATTTAATATAATAATAATAATAGCATCACATGTAATTACAACCTCCTTTTATCCCTGAAGGTCTGGAATAACTTTATGCGGGAGAAGGTTACACATTAAGAGACAACGGACACACATCCAATATCCGAGTATACTGAGATTAATTTCTCTTTCCGAAAAAATCTCAGTTCCTCTAGAGGTAAGTTACCTCTAGACCACGGAGCCATATTACATTGGCAGTTGAAGCATTTTGTATGAAATTTATATTTAATTTGGTCAACCCACGGACTACCACATTTTTATTTTCGTGTATATTTTTTATAAAAAAATGCAATAAATATAATTTTTATTTAATGAAGGATTTTAATTAATTACACCTTTTGAGAATTCATTTTGACTACTTTTGAAGTAATGTCCGTTCGCCTGTGTGTCCCTGTCAAATATTTCAGCAACTAGAAATTTTAAGTTACTAAAGAGAAAAATTACATTCCCAAACTCTAATTTTTTTTTTGGGTCCGTAAAATTTACAAAATTGTAACAATGCATTAAGGATCGAGGTATGACTTCATTCCCTTTACCACTGAAAAATGTTGAACAAGATGCCTAACAGGAGCAACCTTCAACGGTAAGAACAATAATCAAACAAGAAGCAGTATTTTTATTTCAATTTTAAATAATGTTTACAGGGCCTTGTACTTCAAAAAAATATAACAATAGCCAATATTTGCCTGCTCTGGTTAACTACTCAGGAATATAAATAAATTTTGCAGTATTATCTCTAACGTAAATATTTATTTTGTTGTTACTTGTTTTTACCACAATGTTTAATTATGTAGTGTTATAAAAAGAAAGCGTCAATCCGTCATAGCATACTTTTACGAGAGAAATTTTAAAAAATTTAATGTGTTGAAAACTTAGGGAAACCGATGTTTTAGCTGATTAAAAATTATAAAATGTTTTATCATTGATAAAACATTGATAAATTATCAATCAAAAAAATTCTGAACAAATCTTGAGAATTTTATTTCTAAAATTTGGATATTTGAAGAAATAAGCACAAAGAAAAATATACAAACAAGAAGTAAAGAAGCTAGCATATTAAAAATTATGCATTACATATAGATAAATGTTGAAATAAAGATCTATAAATGATAAATAACGAAATCTAAGGCATACAGTAATCACAAATAATTTCATTTATTTAATCTTGTGGTACAGAATTCGTCTATACTATTAAAAAATAAAAATGTTTAACTTAAATTTCTATAATTATTTAAATTTATCAGGAAGTATATTAAACATAGTTTAACAAGGATATTATCTGTGTTTACTCACAATTAGACCACTAGAATTTTGTGGTATGTAATAAATTTAGTGTTAATACACCGCACACTAGACACCTAATACTGGTTTGACTAACTGTATCATGACATTTGTATTTTAACATAAATTTGTCATTTGATAAAGAATGCCTCCTAAAAAAGCCTCCCCTTACACCTGAAGAGAAAAAAGCTTTGAAGGCTGAAAAGAAAGCAGAGAAAAAACGGCTTCTTATAGAAAAGAAGAAGCAACTCAAACGTGACGTTTTAGGCCGCGAACTAAAATATGGTGACATCACTATCAAAAGGCATGCAAAGGACTGGAGGCAAATGCTTATTAAAATAGCTTTACCCAAGATGAAGGAGGATCTGGAATTCGCCTGGCATAATTTTGAGAGAGTAATTGACTGTAAAAATTTCATCATATCTCTTCTCAAAGATGAAATCAGAGATGCTGAGGAACAGTACATGATGAATGTTAGAAATCATATAGAACATGTTGAAAAATTAATTGATATGTTTCATGTAAGACTTGAAGAACTTCAGCAGGACAATGATACACAGGTAAAAAAATGTTAAAAAATAAGGACACATTATTTGTTTAATATATTAATGCTCGAATATGACTATAATGCAATTCTTTTCAATCTGCTCTTTATCTTTTTAAGTGTAGTTGGCACTGATTTCTGGTATTATAATAGCTGTTATTACTATTATCATCAGATATCTAAAAAATAAGTAAATATATATTTAATAAACCATGAAGATAATCGACGATACACAGCTTATACTGAGATGAAATTTGAAATCCATCCATTATGCCAGAATTGTTCGATTATAAACAGTCGAACACTTTTGTTGAAAATTAATAGATCGAAATAGTCCCTTAATCGATTGGCGACAGATATTTAATGAAGATATTTCCACCAGGTAATTGTTTCTTTGAGACTGTTCCTGAAGATCAGAATACTTAATTCTGCATAATGCATTTTACAAATGGGTACAAAAATTGAATTAATGTCGGAAACTTTGGATATTAATTTCTCTGAATAGCATATTTTGCATTCTATTTCAGCTTATGAAACTACAGCACAAAAGTGAGGAAGAAGCTGAGGAAATTAAATTAACAGCTGGTGAGGAGGAGACTTATCTGAAAACTATGGTATATATGCTGGAAGTGGCTAGAAAAGAACAAAAGCAGAACGTTCGTGCCGATTATTACTCCAAGTTAGAAGAGGAAGAAACGAAGTACAATCAAATTGTCCAAAGGTTAAGGGCTATTCTTGAAAAGGAGTTACAAAATGTATGGAAAAATACAATGCGTTTTTTAGACACATATAACAGTCAAATAAAAGAGAGAAAAAAGGAACATAATGAGCTTAAAACTCAAGACGATTCCTTGCAGATATTATTGTGTACTCAGATAGAGAAGATAAGGAAAGTGTTGGATTATTTAAAAACGCTAAAACAGAAATACAACGATTCTCAAAAACTATTAGGAAGTAAGCTAACAGACTTGGAAGCTAAACATGATTTTTTCACATATGCCTTCAATACTCTTAAAAAACAGTTGGTGGTAGACAGAAAAAAAAGATTTTGACCAAATAGTAATTTTAACTGTCAATTATAATGGAACCATAGAACATTTAGAAAAACTTAAAGAGAAAGGAGAACATATATTACACGTGGCTGCGGTATGTAGGAAACTAGAAACACAAGAAGAAAAAATAACTCCATTTCCATTATGTCCGATCAAAGATCTTACCAATATGGACGAAACAAAGGAATATGTTGAATCGTTGGACTTATTTTGGCAAAGGGTAGCCCAAGTTGATGCATCTAGATATGCCATAAATGAAGAAAGGGAGTTTTTGAAAACAGAAAACGAGATCCTTAAAATGAAACTACATCAGTACTGCCAATGTGTTAGTTGTCCTAGTACCGGAAATAGCCTAAAAAGAAGTGGAAAATATATTACAGAAGGAGTTTTTGAACAACAAAAATACGATAAACAGAATGTTAACCAATTTACTAGTCAAGCGTATGATGCTGAAATTGATGAATAAATAGTTTGTGAATCCTCTAAATAATAAAAAAATCAAAATTAATTCGTAGACTTCATTATGATTCGAAAAAATCTATTTTGCTCGGAAAAGTAGAAGGGTATTTTTCTCTCACAATTATTGACCAGCTTGACTATAATTTATTACAATATTGTTCATAATAAATTGACGGAGTAAACGACAGGTACTACAGTTTTCGAACTGAGAGATTACGGGTGACGGAAGTGGATGCAATGTAGTCTCGTACTGGTATGAAGTAAGCGGTTGATTGATTTCGCTTTATTTAATGAACCCGATCGCTCATAATGTACAGGCGCTCGCTATTAATACCTACAATCTATAAAATAATAATATTTTTTCATCTACAAAATTTGTTTTAATTATCAACAAATACTAATTGAGCAAAATTAACAATAAAATGTTATACTTAATATTAATTATGTATTTGGTATTAAGTCTATTCACTTGTCAGTAGAATGTTTCCACAGTATTGCAAAGATTTAAGAAATATATAATTAAAATATAATTAAAAATATTTTAAAGATATTTATGAAATAATTGACAATTAATATACAACAGGACATATTTAAAAAATATTTAGTAATAAATATATAATGCAAGCTATATCATCAAAACATTTAGGGAATAATTAAAAATAAATATATTAAACGGATCAATTCAAAAATATGTAAGTAATACTTAAAAATGGATACATATATAATTCGAAATATTTCAAAAATATTTCAAAAGCATCAAAAATATTTCGTGTATAAACTGTCGCAAATAATAATTAAATTATATAACGCATTAAGAAAATTTATTGCAGAAATGTTTGGTGCTATTAGGGAAGTGTCAAACCAAACAACGCGTTCCTTGAAAAATTACTGAAAACTGGATATTTTTAAATTTTACAATATATAAATATATGTGTAAAACAAATATTTAACAGAGACGAGCAATATTCCAACAAAATATTAAACAGATTATTTTGCTACTGCATTTGTACTACAAATGCAGTAGGTATACTACAAATTGTGTAATATACTTACAAATTTGTATGATTTATATTACGTTTGTACCAGTTTTACCTTATTTACTGAAGGAAACAGGAAATGTGTTTTTGTTTACACATTTTATTACTCTTTAAATAGAGACCTTAATTTCCAATGTATCAACAATTTAAGCATTCATTTTTTTTCAAACAACGAGGAATTTGGTTGTGGTAAAATACATACCTATGTAATTACTAATTATAAATAAACAACACAGGTCCCAACTATTTCTTTCTCTTACTTGGACGCGTCTTATTTCATCAAAACGCTTTACGAAAAATGGTAAGTAGGTATTTCAAAATTGTCTGTAGGCGGTACCTATTATTACATGTACCAATATCTCGTTAACTTTACGAAATATAATGAATGAATCAATGAAATACCTATCTAAAAGCAGGAAATTTGTACTTTCCTATACCTACTTATACCTAGTCATTTTGTCTGTCTAACTGGTTTTGTTTCGCAATTAAAATTTTTCATTATTAATTTTGTTACGAGTACTTTTTTCAGTTATCGTATAAAAAGCTATTGGTATTATTTTAATACTAGTTACAGAAACGCATAATACGTTTCTGCTAGAATTTTACAAAATGAATCAATACAATACAATAAATTACCTGAGCCACACCTTATACAGTAGATGTGTGATACTGGTTGCAAAAAATCTAGCCTAAGAACAATAAATTGGACAGAATACAAAATCATGGCAATAATTTATTCTATAGAAAAAAACATGTTTATTTAACATCTGCTGCTTTTATGTTCTGTCATTAACGTCTCTATAAACAAATGTAAGAAAAATGAACACAGAATAGAATGACAAATTAATATATTGGAGAATTCCGGACTCTCGTTAGTGGAAGATCATTTTACGTACCAATGACGCGACGACGCGACGTATTGAAATGAACGAATTTAGCTGTTCGGTTAATGAACATTAGTGAGCGAGCACTGGGAATAGGCTACCACAGATTATTTCTGACAGAAGCAAACAGAAGTTGATTGTTGATTTCTCATTTTGTTGTTATTTAAAAATGGCTTCCCGCGAAGACTGGTGTGCTGATAAATTATCAAAACTTTTACAAGAAGATTTAAGAATTTCTACATTAAATGAAATAAAACAACACCTAACCTCGATTCCTCAGAGTGAAGCGACTAGAACCGCAGATATTCTAGAATTGCCATTGGTTTTTGATTGTTTGAATGACTCGAATACGTAAGTTTATTTATCTAACCTCAAAAGTGCTGTGTCAACATGCCCTAAATTGAATTTTAAATTTTAGGGAACAGGTTGATTTGGCATGCGAAGTTTTGTCATTGTGTATGAATAACTTAAATTTAGGAGAAAGTACTAGTAGATACTCTGTGCCTCTGGAAAGGGCACTGAACCACCCTTATGCGGCAGTCAAACTTATGGCCCTAAATGAAATAGAAAGAAATATTCACAAGGAAGAGTCATTGAGAGACTTATGTAAAAGAAGGGCATTACTTATCAGCATAGTTAGATGTATCGGAGATAATGACATTGCTGTTGCTAAGAAAGCTTCAGATATAATCACGGTTGTAGGACTTTCGAGTATAGGATTGAAGATTATTACCAGTGACGTTATAACAGAGTTGCAAGAGGTTATGGCAATTAATGAAGTAGATCGTCTAAGAGTGTATGAAGTAAGATATATTTTAATATTTGTATTTTCCTTTGTTCTGTTTATAAAATAAATCCTTAGCTATTAATATTTTAAATTAGTATGAAATTATTTCCTCCTTATTAACATAGCACCAATTAGTTTTAAATATAGCTTGCTCCATATTTATTATTTTAGACTTGAATTTTACTTAAATCTTGTGATTTATTTTATTAGATAATTATTAATATATCGAAGGAATCCGAAATCAATTTTAATGTGTTGAAGTCGACTGGAATAATTTCTCAGATATTAGACGAATTGAACAGTACTGATATTTTGCTGAGATTGAATGTTGTAGAATTATTAACACAATTGGGTTTGAGTTTGCATGGTTATATTTATCTAGAACAAACTGGTGTATTAAGCAAACTGTTTGCATACATTGACGATAATGAAGATCCTGTGGTGGTTCAGCTGTGTGAGCCAGGTATGGTATTAAATGTTAACTATACTATTTCTCTCAATTTAAATCTTTTTTTTTTTGTAGGCATCTTAAAATTTTTGGTCATATGTCCCATTGGAAACCCATTGAATTACTTTCTAAGCATCCCAAACTGTTCGACAGATTATTTTCAAATATTGAGAGTAGCGATTTAACCATTGTCGGTGTGTCTTTGGATACACTAGGTATAATTGGATTATCAAATGAAGGAAAATGCTCCCTGCTAGCGTCCGGTATGTTACTTTTTTTTTTTTTTGTAAAAATATAGCAGTATTTTTTTCTAGGTAACAAAATTTCATATGCTATAAAAACTATTGTCAAATTACTAACTTCTTATCCAACTGAGGTAAGAGTTAGAGCATTAAGTTGTCTTGAAAATCTATTACGGGTTGAGGAACTGAAAACTGATATAATACAAATAACTAGAAAATGGTATGGACTCTTCGGTGATGATCCAATGGAACTTGTTTTAAGATATGCCAAAAACCCATTTACTGAAATCAGGCTGGCTGGTTTAGGTCTTTTGCATGCTATAGCAGAACATCAGTGGGGTCAGGAGGAAATTAAAAGTACACCAGGTGGGTTTGTATATTAATATAAGAAATTAGCAACATGTATTTTTTTTGTTATATTCTTGTCAAAGTTTTAAATCAGCTATTAGTTATTATTATCAGAAAATCTCTTGAGTTATTGGAGCTAAAATTAAATCTACATTACAGTTTCATAATGTAGATTTTTCACATATTATCTACTTGACAAAGCCATTCCCAAGTAACAACTCTAAGATACTTTTGATTTATTTAGGTTTTAAAAGTGCTTTAACATGTTCAATAAAATGATAGTGGTTTTAAAATTACCTTAAGATAAACTAAAAGTTCTTAAAGACCACTGATTCTTATGCAAAGGATTTAATGCACTCTTTAAATTAAAATAAAAAAACTGTTTGCTCCTAATGCCCTATTGATCTTATACTAGTTGTATAATACTCTTGACATTGGCTATTTTAAAACTAATTTGCCTTTTTTAAAGAATTAAATAGCAAATGGAAAATATTAGTGACAAGTATTTTAAATTAAAACGAAGTCACTAAATCCAGCAATCACAAAACCGGCACAAGGTTAGGATTTCATACGCGCCAGATCCCTTTAAATCAATAAGGCCACGAGTTTGAACATATTAAAGCAACTCAGTTTTAAAAGGAAGAGTAAATAAATATCTGGGAGAGTAATTGTACTTAAAGTGGTAAATAAAATTCTATTTTAAGTCTTGTAAGATTTAAAAATGTTCTATTAACTTGCAATCAGTTTTTATCTAGACCATGCCATTTTTTATATAAGATACAGACCCGCCATGATGAATATTTTCAATAGCCAAAGAAAAAAATATTATTGAAATATATGCGCTTTACATCCTCTTAAATAACTGAAGGACGGTGTGTCCAAACATGCAATTTAATTTAAAAAATGCATTTGGATGTTTAGATGCAAAATAAAATTGACGGTATTTTTAAAAAAATTTTTTTTAGATAATAAAAAAAACATTATATTGGTGGCGCTCCAGTTATGTAGAAGTATTTTATTATATTTTGTCAGAAAAGTGCCATCCGTTGGTAATTTTTACCAGAATAGTTTGCATTTGAATATTATTTTTGATCAGCTTTATATGCGTTGCGTTTAAAATATTACCACTCTGCCCCATTAGAGACTTGCCGTTGTTTTAACTATTTCACGCATAAAGTTGTCCGACTTTAAAACAAAATAAAACCCTTTTAGGATTAATTATAATGATTCTCTAGGCAATTTAGTCTGCTGCAATTTTATTTTAAATGCAAAACGTTTTAATACATAAAGTTAAGGTTGCCTTGAAGAACTCTTTAAGAATATGAAATTAAAACTAAATGGTTTTTAATATAGTTTTAAAATTTAGTCTTCAAGACCCTTTTAGGATGGGCCCTTTTTGGCTAGAAGCTGCTTTATGGTGATCCTAAGCTTGTCTTGAAGATCATTTGGTTTTATTCGAAGTTTTATTGTATAATTTTAAAGCGTCCTTGGAGATCTTAATAAAAGCATTAGTGTTACCTGGGTTGTGATCATACCAATCTGTATCACACTATGGATTGTTGCATGAACTGTAAATCAAATTTTTGTGATCTTACTTTTCCTTGAGAACTGAGTGATGTGTCTTAATATGTAGGCTCGTAAATTACAGGGATATTATATGGCAGTATTTTTAACGTCATTTCTATAAAAGCATGTCACTAGTATGATATTGTTTATTATTTCAGGTCTTGTAGAATTTCTGCTAGATCGAACTGTAGAAACAAACAAACAGTGTAAGGAATTAAAGTATGAAATTGTCAAGATATTGGCGGAGAGTACAATTTTTTGACCACCCAACTCTCAGAAAAATTCAGCAACACATAAAGGAGGGACCGTTTTATATGCATGCTGTTACTGATGTAGCGTTTGAGAGAAATGAATAATATAATAATATAACTGATATTTTCAATAAATATTTATTTACCATTTATTACAGAAAAGTATTAATAAGTAATAAATAATATTTTTACTTTCATATCGTTTTTTGCACAGAAAAATGTAGCTTTTTTTTAATAACATAAGCAATAAAAGAACTCTTCTATTAATATGTCAAATGTATACAGCATGTGAGACTGAGTGTCCTTTTACAAATGTTCTCTGGTCCTTCATTATATATGTAGTTGATGGGTGTCGCGGTTTATATGTAGGTATACTAAAACTAGTTTTATTAAAAAAATAAATTCCTGTGACTGTTATTATAAATTGCACATTTTGGCAACACTGGCAAAATTTTCCTTGTCGAGTTATAACTTATAAGATATACTGCGCATGAGCACGCAATTTTTTGCTGAAAAGTACTTCGACATATTTAGCTATATGGCTGGATCACAAAATTAATTCTGTAGGTTGGATAGTCCACTTTTGGGACTGACTCTCCTAAGTGCACGCGTTTAGTGTTGCGCGTTTTGTACAATCTACTCTTTTTCTGTTCTGTGCAATCTACTTTACCAAGTCGACCGCGACGTTTCAAGATTATGACGCTCAAAAGTTGATTGTTGTTCAACTTTTGTTGGTTTTTAAGCGTTTTTGGAGATTATGTTTTAGAATAGTTAGAACCAGCAACCTCCGCCTGAAATACATTAAATAATAAATAATGCTATTTTCCACAGAGTCGCTTCGAGATTTAGGTTAGAATCATGAATCATAATTTAAATTTACTACAACTGTCAAAAAGGCACATACGTGAGGATCGAGTGTTCATATCCAATAACAAATCAAAATGTTTAACGGCATTAAATGCGTGAACGATACTTTATGTGGAGCCGGCCTCATACATATAAGGTATTTCTCATACGTAGTCTAACCCTAATATCTTGCAGTCATGAAGTTTCTAAGTACTTCAGTCAATTGGGAAAATCTAGAGGGAAATAACTGATAAAGTTTTGAAATTTTGCATAGATGTTCATTCACGCCTACTATTATTAACATACTAATTGCCCTGAACAAGAACCAAGCCTTAAATCGCTTAAGGCTCCTCTACACGTTGGCCAATGCGTGTGCCAATATCGCTGGCCAATGCGTATGGCCATCGTGTAGAGGGGACTATTGGTCGTATTGGCGGCACTGGCAGAGCTGGTCCAAGCGTAGGCGACTGATCCGTCGTGTTGTCGGTTTTTCAAGACACATCAAAGGGTGTTGGCCTTGGCGCTGGCGGACGCCGGTAGCCACGTCCACACGTTGGCTGCGCTGGCCTAGTATGTGAAGTGCTCCCGCATGAATTGTAGGTTAAGATTTTGTGCTGTGCTGTGCATATAAATTTGTATTTTATGGTACATAATGGCAGCGATGAGTAACGAAGAAACTTTTAAATTCAAAGAACTTTACCAAGCCGAAAATTGTATTTGGAATCCTCAAAACAAATATCACAAAAACAAAAATATAGTAAGTAAAAATATAATAAGCACTAAATAAATAAATCGCAGCAGCAGCTACCCTCATGACATTCATTGTTGATGTTGATATTGGCCTGCGTCGAAACAAACTGAATGTCCTTCCAACGTGTGGACAGATTACCAATTTCCTTGCAAATAACGCCCAATACGTGCGCCAGCGTGTTGGCCAACGCATTGGCTAACGTGTAGAGGAGCCTTAACGCGTAGAGGAGCCTTTAGACCAATGAGGGTTAACGTTTTCAGGCTCACCAGTTGGCGCCACTGGTCTAATAAGGTCGTGTCAAAAGTTATTGTTATGCGCGGGAAAAGTTTATAGTGTTTTATTATAATTATTTCGTACACCAGCAAATAAAAATCTTCAGTGTTGTGCAGTTCGATTTTGTTGGGAAAGAAAAGGCGGACATATGCTTCCGAGAGACAAAACACAAAACAGTGATTGATATAGAGAATACTTTACTCCCTCGAAACATTCGTGTGTTTGTAAGAAACATTTTATCCTGACGATTATGCGTTACCAAAGGAGTCTACTACAGAAAATCGTGAGTAATAATCATGTACATTTGTTATTTTCATCATAGTCATTCTTGATATAACCTAACTTTAATGACATAAGACACTTCTGATAAGTACAATAATTTTCCTACTGAGCATGTAAATTACTACTTTCCCCTTCTGCCATCATTGTGTTAAATGTTTTTCAGCTAATTTTTATAAAAATTACTAAAAACTTGCGTTAAAAGGCCATAGTAAACATTAACGTTCAGTGACATTGGCCTTTCCGTACACTAGCACCTCACGTGGTGAATTTAAGCACATTAACCCTCATTAGCCTAACATATTTTCTGTTGAAAGGCCTGGAGAGGATGCTGGACGGATATATCAGAGGAACATCCTGAATCATCACCCCCTCAATACCCATCAATACTCCTATCAGACAAGAATTAGCACTCAATAACCTAGTCGAGATCACCCAATCCCTTCAAATGAAGGAAATTGCGGTGGGAGCCTTTTTCGACATTGAGGGAGCATTTAATAATGCACTGCCCGGCTCCTTATATGCAGCAGTGGCTGTCAGAGGAATTGAGCCTACTATAGGCGACCGGATTCGTGCTATGCTATTAAACAGAACCATAACAACATCTCTACAGGGAGAAACAGTAAGATTTAGAGCCACAAGAGGGCCGCAGGGTGGTGTTCTCTCCCCTCTTCTTGTGGACGACCTACTGGCTATTCTCACACTTTGGGAGGTTGAGGGTCTTGCAAATGCAAATGATCTAGTCAACCAAACGATCTCTGAAGGAGTAATATCACAAAAATTTCCAAATGCTAAACAAATTATGAAAGACAAGATTGTCTTGGCAAACTCCACATTCTCCTTATTGGATGCTGTTACGATTATACTTTTTGCACGATAATGTAATCTGGAATTAATATATATGATTGTATATCATAAATGACATTATTGTAGTAGAAGCTGAATACACATTTTTTTAATTTAGTCATTTGAATTACTTGATCTACAATAATAGCTGTTTAGGATATATGAATGTTTTATCACTTTGAGTAAAATCTAAGGCTTGTTTTAAATATAACAAGGCCTGATTTTGATTACAATTTGTTTGTGAAATAGTTGGATAATGATAATACGTATACTACAGAATGTTTTGATAGTGTCTATTCTTTCCTAGGGACAGCTTCGAACCATTTTTGTTTTAACCCATATATTGTCCTTGGGAAATCCAAAAACACTTTTTACGCCTTCAGTTTTTATAGGTGAATTGTAATTTAACACAACCGGGGATACAACACCCTGTTGGCATGTTAATTTGCATACTTTAGGTTATATGCGTACGGATAAAATAAAACATATAAAAACTCGCGAAACAGATTGTATTTTAAATTATCCCTACACAACACTATCTACATTTAATGCACTTTAATTTATAAGAGTCTCGAGTAATTATTACTTGTTAAAAACACTGATTTGAGGTAAATAAAGAAACGTTTACTGATTTGAGGTAAATAAAGAAACGTTTTAATACATAAATACGTACACAAACAGACAAACAGCCATTATTCGAAGAAAAGGTATTCATGCGACGTTGCACGATTTCTTATTTCGTGGCTGGGACGTAAAACTGTGGTGGACCAGCTGCGCTACAGAACAAGGGCTCAATTCTCGAGTAGAGGAAGTAGAATAATTATTAGGAGAATAAAAGAGATGGAAATATGTATAAATAGTAAACTAGATAGAGACAAAACACATTACTTATTCCGGTAGATAACTCCAAGAATAAGGCACCAGATAAAAAGCGGGGCCATGTGCGCTATTGTTGCAGTTTGGTTCGGAGCAGTGTTGCCAAGTCAGATCTAAGGATTTTTACGCTCAAATAGACATTTAGGAAGATTTTTATAAAATACCCGAAATCTAAGTATTTTCAGCGTACCTGAAACTGACGATACAAATTATATTTTCAGCTAAAAATTTAAATTCGTTTTTGAGGCTTGAATTTGTCATGAACTGAATCGCAGTACCATTTTTCCAAGTTGGCAGCTCAAGCACAACAGATTGAGTTTAGCACTTTTAGTGTGTTTAATAGTACGCCTAAATGCATCTCCTTTGTGAAGTTTTAAAACTTTGTAAGTTACTATTTGTGAAACGTCGAAGTTTGTTCCTGTTCGACTGGATTAAAGGTGTTTCAATACAAATAAAAAAAAAGGGCGAAACAAAGGGATATATTTATGACAACCTACATTTAAAATTTAAATGTGTGTATGTATAGACACCTAGTTAAAGCTGAAAGTTTCAATAATGGAAAAAAATACTTTATTAATAAATATGCAGATACTTATAATAATATAATATGATAATAAATATGCAGATACTTATATAAAAAAACTAGAATTATTGTTATTGACTTTGGCTACTTTAATACATATATGCAGAGCGTGACAATTATTTTCGACAATTCAAATTGTCAGGATTTTTAAAGATAATAATTATTCACTTTCAAAATTATATCAATACATCAACATACCTAACCTACTATTACTCAATTTCTCTTAAGTTTAAGTCTACAAATTATTCGGTTTTAAGAAATCGGTACCACAGCAAAAATACTCCTGAGATTAATGTGAGCTTATACACAGATAATGGCCATTATGTTGCAATTTTTTTCAGCTTTGAATTAAACTTTAAAACAAATATACAGTGTGTTGGTAAATGAGTACACATATTTATGGGTAGATTCTATGATTAAAAACAATAACAAAGTACGCAATACGCTTCCTAACGGAGATACAAGTTCCCAAAAAAAAAAAGATCCTTTTTGATAATATTTGGTAATACTTTTTGATATTTTATACAAAGTAAATAATAAATGACATTAATTTGAGCTGAAAATATGTTTTTTATTACCAGCCAGTGGTCGCGGTATAGGTTTGGCTACATTTTCTAAAAAAAAAAAAAAATCGGATGTCACTGGATAATAAAAGTGGTGTATTCTCTTACTCTTGGATTAGTTTTGAAGAAAAATACAAAATATCGAATAAATATTAACCTCCGTTCAAGAGTTATTTCAATAATAATAAAAAAAACGCTGCCAATTACTTGGGGATAAGAACTTCCTCACCGTAGTAAAGCTCGACGTGTGGTGAAGTTTATAATAAAAGTAATTTTTGATGTTTCAAAAAAGTCACATTTTGACGTTTCAAAAAAGTCACATTGGTGGAATGTCACCAATATTTTTTTTAGACATTGGGACCAATTTTGCTCATCAACGAACTTAATATCTTCCTTGACCTCTAGAATGTCTGTACCAAATTTGAGAGCTTTATCTCAAAAACTGTAGCTGCTATCGCGAACCAGACAGAGACACACACAGACAGAAAAATTTTTCTGTTTGAAATTTTGTGTATCGTCATAATTCGTCGAAATTCGTCCAGAAATGCAATAAAAATTTTCAAAATTTTTTTCACGAATACAACTTCCTCACTTCGAAGGGTGAGGAAGTAATAATATTTTTTCTTATTTTGGGCAACTTGTATGTCTTCTGGGAAATAGTTAGACATATTTTTGGTCTCTTTAAAAATGTTATGAAACTGAAGTGTACTTTCAATAAACAGTAAATTTTTAGAAAATATTGTTTTGTGTATGTTTGTATTTAAATTCAGATCTCACAAACAGTTTGCAAGAGATTTTTTTTCTTAAAGTTAATAATAAAACGAAAAATACAGTTTTATTTTTATTATCCAGTGGCGTCCCAAATATATTTTAAGAAAGTGTCCCGAAACCGTTGCCGCACACTACTGACTGGTGAACATATTTTTAGCTCAAATTATGTCCATTATTAGTTGCTGTGTGTAAAATATCAAAAATATCAAAAATTCTTTCGTTCAAAAGTTATCTCAATTAAAAATAATAATTTTCTTTATTATGGCATTTTATTTATTCAGGAAACGCTGAAGGAACTGTGTTTAATGAGTATTTTCTTATTGTTTTTGACCATAGAATCTCCCCTTTGCGCTGATTTACCAAACGCCCTGTATATATGAATAGTATATAGTTTTTAATCTATTTTATTTACACATAAAATATTTTTTAAAAGGAAAAAATATTTCTGCAAATTCAAGTTCTTATTTACTGCTTTTATCATTTATATTCCTTTTCTTGTTTTGAAATGCTCAATACATAATAAATCCCAAATCAATTTTATGTTATCACAATTATATTAAGTCAAGTCCAAAATAAATAAAACACTCTGTATACATATAACAAATTATCAAAAGTAAATGTATATTTTTTAGTCTAATATTTAGTAGATGCTTATAAGGTAGGTATACGTACTTATTTACTATTTAGAGTTAAGTCTAATCATCTGGCAAGAAAAACATACATTGTTTATATTTTAAGCTTTTTCTTGCTCTGCCTCTGTAAAGAATAACACACATTATCTCACACATTCATACAGAAAACAATATAACAAAAACTATGTACAGGATTTTACACGACTAAAACCTAAACTATTCAGGATGGTGAAACAGCCGACTGATTCTTCTTAATAGCCACAACTTTCGATATGATTCTGAGCATTGAAACTACAGGAGCTTCAAATGCCAATGACACCAGGAATGAAACTGCATAAGATGCTACAACTTGTCCCATAAAAATTATAATTGTAACTATACTGCCCAAGTGAAGAGGACTGTCCATACTCATAACCATTACCCTTATTACTATAGGATGAAGCAGATATGCACAATAAGTCACCCTGCTGAATGGATAAAGGATAGTGGCTGAAAGAACTTTGTTAACAATTCCTAAAACAAAAAGAATGATTACTGTCACAAAATTAATATGCGTTTTTATGATGTTATATTTCTTGTTTTTAAGAAAACTGCAATATCAATTTTTATTTTTAAGAACAATTTTTGTTTATAAAACTAGTTATTCACTGGTAATTCAAAATTCTATAGATAAAGAGTTAATCACAGTTTTTTTGGGGCCAAGACAAATTGATTTAACTAACGTATACAGTGTGTCCTTATAAAGTATGAAATAAATTCTTTATTTCTTAAACCAAAAATATTAAGAAACAATCCTTGGACACGTCGATTTTTAATTTCAATTGCGCACCTTATCCCTTATATTTTTTGGTTATGACATCATCACTGTTTCCGTTATGACGTCATCGATATTTTTTAAATGAACACGTTGTATATTTCTCCATTTTTGGATTCTGCGTTAATAGCTGATTCCAAATGTGTATTACACTTAAGGTCTAAAATTGATAAGTCTGAGAAACGGTCATTTTTATTAATTTTTGAAGTAGGCCAGTTTTTGTTTGTTTTTTTTTGTTTTATCACTATCGTCTTTGGCAGTGAATCACTTATTAATACTTTACTCCAGTAGTGGTTTCTCAATAATTGTTGTCGATTTATTTTAATCTATAACGAGTGTATCTGTAAAGCAGATAATTGAAATTCTTACGATGATTAGGTATGGTGAACTCAACAAGAAGTACGTAATTTATTTAATGCTAAATATCTAGAACGACCCATAACTCAATCGATAGTGAGTAAAACTGAAAAAAATTTAGAGAGATTGGTGGAAGATTTCCCCAAAACAGGTCGCCCAGGTGTTGACGAGGATACAAAATTACATATTTTGCTGCCTGTTGAAGAAAATCCACATACCAGCATTCGCCAGGTTAATCGCGATTATGATGTTACTAAAACGTCAGTACATACAGTTTTAAAATTAGAAAAATGACATCCATTTAAAATTCAGCTTGTGCAAAAACTGAGTGATGGTGATCCAGATCGGAGGATACAATTTTGTGAAAAAATTACTAATATGTGCACCATTGCACATCACTATTGATCCTCTTCTGATAAAAAATATTATGTTCTTCGATGAATGCATTTTCAAATTAAATGGTGAAGTGAATCGCAAAGGAAAACCCTCGATAGATGCGGGAGCAGCACACACAGTATCCACAACATGTAAATGTGTGGCCGGGAATTGTAAGAAATAGAATCATTGGACCCTATTTTTTTAAAGGAACTGTAAACAAACCGGCATATCTTCAATTTTTAAAGGCCCATCTCATCCCAACGTTATTAAGTTTATTCCCTAGTAGAATTAATCCTGGAAATGTTGACGAAAGCCTGTGGTATCAACAGGACGATGCGCCTCCCCATTATGCAGCAGACGTTCGAAGGTATCTTGATCAAATATTTCTGAATAGGTGGATTGGTAGACGTAGACTCATCCAATGGCCACCAAGGTCACCGGACCTCAATCTATTAGATTATTTTTTTGTGGGGCCATCTAAAAAACTTAGTTTATAAAACCAAACCGGAAAACGTTGTTGAATTAAAAGAGATAATTAGAACAGAAATAAACAACATTCCTCAGGAAACTATAAACAAGGTTCAGCAATACTTTATTCATCGTTTAGGGTACTGTTAGCTACAATAAGGAGTACAGTTCGAACATTTACTATAATTTGTTTTTATTGTTAACTAACCGTTAATTCTAGTGACTATTATTTGAACATGAAAAATTAGTAAATTCAAAATGGCCGTATCTTTCAACTTATCAATTTTAGACCCTAAGTGTTACACATTTTTGGAATCAGCTGTTGAAGCGGAATCCAAAAATGGAGAAAGATACAGGGTGCTCTCTTTAAAAGTATATCGATGACATTATAACGGAAACAGTGATGACGTCATAACTAAAAACCAAATAAAAGGTAAGGTGCGCAATTGAAATTAAAATTCGACGTGTCCGAGGATTTTTTCTACATATTTACGGTTTAAGAAATAACGAATTTATTCCATACTTTACGGATACACTGTATACATCTTATTTTACAATGATTCCCCTATATATGAATTCAGATGACATTTTATGTAAAAGTATTACAGGGTGTTCCTAAGTATCATGTACATACGCAAGGGGGTAATTCTTTGGCTTATTTCATGACTGAAAGTTTATATAAACATAGGTTCGCAAGCGCTTCTTTACTGATCTACAGTGTGTTGAAATTTGAAGATTTTAATTTTTTTTCTTTATAGCTCCTGCAGTTTTTGAGATATTTAGCTCAAATTTGGAATATAGGTTACGCTGTAGGGGCTTACATCATTGGGCATGCCAAATGGTTGCGAAAATCTACAGAGATTTTTTCAGTGGTCATGCCCTTTTTCTCTCCCTGAACTTTTTTTGATGCGCCACTGGTAGATTCTAAAATACAATATGAATTTTCTGTTTTATTTAGAAACTTCTTGCTCTCTTGTGGTTTTTCCGTATATGCTACCTTTACCGAGAAAAAAAATAAAAAACTATTATCTGTAATTCGCTAGATAAAATTGAAAATATTTAAAATAGTCTAGGAGGCTCCAGTTTTATTTGAATAATCTGTTGTTGTTATTAACTTTGACAGTTCGCATTTGAAATCGTAACTTGTGTCTGCATATGTGTTTTAAATACTCGTTACAATCTCGTAAAAATGTCAAAAAAATCTTCAAATTTCAACACCCTGTAGATTAGTAAAGAAGCGTTTGCGGACCTATGTTTATATAAACTTTGAGTCATGAAATAAGCCAAAGAATTACCCCCTTGCGTATGTATATGATATATTAACTTAATTACAATAATTCTGAAACTACCGAAAACTACCCCCACTTTTAAATAAATTATTTCATAATGCGATAGTTCTGTGTCTGCAAGTAATTTCCTCAATACAGTGAAACATTTTCGAGAAATTTTTTTTATAAATACCTCCATAACCTGTACAACAGGCTACAACAATCCATGAGAGTCCTATGGCCCAAGCAGAATGGCTAAGGGCGCTGTAAGCAGCACCAACCCATGGAGTAAGTCGGGCTTCGTACAATCCATAAACAAGTGAGAACAAACATGCTATTGACAATATCCATCCAATAGTAACAGTTAACTATAAGGCAAAAGTATAAATAAATTTTTTACACATCACGATCGTTAAATTCAAATTATGTTATAAAGTAATCGATTAATTCTTTAACAAAGATTTGTGCGATTTTTAACATAAAATGCTGAAACATTAGTGATCAAAATTTTATTTTCACTGTTCAACGACTCTAGAATTAATCCAATTGTTGCGCTTATTACTTCCTCACCCCTCAAAGTGCGGACGGTATGTATTCGTGAAAAAAATTTTGAAAATTTTTATTGCATTTCTGGACGAATCTCGACGAATTATGACGTTACACAATTTCAGACAAAAAAATTTCTGTCTGTGTGTCTGTCTGTCTCGTTCGTGATAGCAGCAACAGTTTTTGAGATAAAGCTTTCAAATTTAGTACATACATTTTAGAGGTCAAGGGAAGAGATTGTGGTTGTTGATGAGCAAAATCGGTTCTTAAAATTTGAAATGTCAAAAAAATATTAGTGACATTTTTTGAAACGTCAATTTGAAATGTCAATTTTTTTTTGATATTTCAGATTTTAAAATATTAGTGACATTCCACCAATGTGACTTTTTTCAAACGTCAAAAGTTACTTTTATCACAAACTCCACCACACATCGAGTTTTTTTGAAACGTCAAAAAATGTGACTTTTTTGAAACGTCAAAAATTACTTTTATTATAAACTTCACCACACGTCGAGTTTTATTACGGTGAGGCAGTTCTGATCCCCAAATATATGGCAGCGGTTTTTTTAAACAAAAAAACCAAAATTGGCACCGCGTAAATCTGAGTCGTAATAAATATCGATAAAATAGTAATAGTGACTGTATTGTTTAACAAGAATTACCTTTGACATGCGAATGCGACAGTTTTTCTTGAAAAGTATCCAGCCAGTGCACATTCCGATGAGATATGGTCCCAACCTGGTCCAAGGTTTATCGTAAATTTTATCAAAAAGAGCTAAGGGGTCATCGGATCCTGGCATGTGGCGATTACTATAAGCTATATAACCGGTTGTCATCCAGGAACTCGCCATGAAGATTATTAACAGAGCGGCTGCGCTTCTGAAATGTCTGAAAATAAATAAATTTAATAACTTCCACAGCTTATACACAGAAATTAATCCTACCTTGCAGCTAAAATAAGCATTACAGCACCAATAACATAAAACTGGGTGTCGTCTGATAGATACCAGCTCCATAACATACACTGAAACAAAAAAATTTTAGTTTTAAATTGTTTTCATATTTTTTTGTGATTGAACATGTACATAAACATATTTTTTATCTTGATGCTCAAAGCATGGAAGAATATAAATCCCTAATTTGCATCAGCCAAACTTATTCATAAAGTACTTACCATTTCTTGTACTGGAAATAATGTGTTAATGTACAAAATGTTTCTCCACCAATAATTTGGGCAATTTTCGTGATCCATAGTTGGCGGCTCAAAAACTGAGTTGTAATTAAACCATTTCATAGTCACTTCTACAACTCCTATGGTAAACAGATATGGAGCAGTTAATCTGTAGATAAAAATTCATTGTGACAAGGTTTGTTTTAAATTTAAATTTATTATTTAAAATAGCGTTCTTGTAGACTTCCATATGCAGAGTTAATAAACGATGTGTTCTGGTGTATTTCCGTGTTGTTGAATGCTAATTTGTTTCTGGGCGGCACCTCCAGAAACAAGCCCTCATGAATAATAAGGCAATTTCGAGATCTCTTATATTAAGTAAACAATATTTCTAATAAAAATTAGAAAACGGAATTTTCCTTTATTGACATTTTACATTTTATTTACCTAGCAAATCTGTAACCAACTAGTCCGATGAAGTGTAAAAATCCTGCGACAACTCCACTTCTTCCGTTGGTGAGGGGATCCAGTTTTCCTTTGGCGTTACTCCTGAAGTAAAGGAACGACACGAGTAATCCACTGGTAAAAAAGAAAGTGTCTACACTGAACGTACCATTTGAGATAGTTTGGAACATAAATTCCTTTTGAACCACTTTTCTGTATTCCATATTATCTAATAAAATAATAATAAAAAAATTACTAGGATTATTTCCCTCATCATAAATCTAACCAATAAGGAACATGAAATTTGTACCACGTGACTTGTTTAAATAATTGATTATTTTGAAAAAAATAATCGGTTATTTTTCACCTAGCTGTTCATTTATTTTTGACATATAAAGTAAGCTTTAGCCTGTCGTTGCAATGCGATACTCACCGATTTAACAATTCTGATAGTTTGAATTGTCAGTGTCGTTTATACTTTCCTACACCGTCAAATGGAAGTAAATAAAGAAAGTAATCATTTTGTAAATGTTTCACTTTTGCGAAGTTGACAAAGAAATCCTAAGAATCGTTCCTATTAACACAACGAAAACGCAAAAATCGGTATGGGGCCAATTTACTGATTTTTGTAATGAAACAGGATACCGATTTGAAACCACTACAACCATAATTTATATTGCGTTGGTACTTAAGGACTTTTAAAATTAAATTTTATTTTCAAAAAATTTTATTTTTTTTGCCATTGGTGTGCCCATAAAATAATGGGGGGTAAATGGGTCACATGACCCCACTTCTCGTCTTTTGAATCGAGATAAACTTATCATAATTACTTAAAATATTGAACTATTACTAGTGCTATATTGTACCAAATTTAAAAAAGATATCTTACAAGGACTCCAGAGTTAGAGCAAATTTTCAGTTTTTTATTTTCGACTTTAAAGGCCCATAAAAATTTTTGGAAGCATTTTCGCATAGAGGTAAGTTGTCATATCGTCACTATTTGTTGCCTAGAATCTGCCATTGAGTTTATGACATGCTTTTTTGTTACACCCTGTATAAACGTTTTTTAATTGGTTTAGAAAAAAATAACATAAAAATATCTTTTATGTCTTGTATGATTTTGTAAAAATATCCCTAGACTTTTCTTGTGAGTGTACCTTTTATTTTTTTCATTTTACAGAAAAACGATATACAGAAATTTTTTGGAAATATGGAAATTTAAATTAGTGTCTTACTTTCTAAAACTAGCTTATTTCTTTGTAAATATACGAAAAAAGTATACAAGTGTAATATTTTCAACGCCAATAAAATAATATATACTTTATTACAAAAAAAATTGGGAGATTTCCGAAAATTTTAAAAATAAAATTATAAGCATATTATCTTGAAAAGGTAAGAAATATCTAAATGATTTCTCCATATGGAACATAACTGCAAAAATGCTTCAGGATATGTATTTTTTAAAATATAACATCATTTTCGATCTATTTAAGGATATACAATTTAAGTGCGCTAGGGATGCTCGTAATAATAGCTTAGAGTTTGACATTTATCGTAAACCTACTTGCACAGATATAATAATTCATAGTAAATTTAAACAATCATTGCAAATAAAAATGGCACCATTCCACAGCTACATACATCGTCTATTAACATTTCCATTAAGCGAAGAGAATCTTAAAAAAGAAGTTAACGTAATCAAAGAAATTCCGAGAAACAATGGCTGTAGAGAAAACCTAATAGATAAACTAATAAAAAACAAACAAAAGAAAAATTTACGTAAAGAGTTGTATGCCGCTTCTTCTCAGGAATGCAATAAGAGATATAAATGTATTAATTATAGGTCTAAGATAAGCAATAGAGTTAGTAATAAACTGAATCAACTGGGATGTGGAACAATTTCAGTAAATAAAAATAATTTAGGTAAAATGTTGATTAATAATAGACAAAACTGAAAAGCTACAAAAAACAGGAGTATATGAGATAAAATGTAGTGACTGTGATGCTATATACATTGGACAAACTGGACGAAATGTAAAAAAGCGATTCGAGGAACACAGGAAATCTATTGTAAACAATGTATATAGTACGGGCATGTCAACACATTGTATAGAAAACAGTCATTTTATAGATTTAAATAATGTCAAATTACTCCATTCGGAAAAGAAAGGAAAGAAACTTGAACTATTAGAACAATTAGAAATGAGTGAGGCTGTTAAAAATAAGAAAAAATTTAACAAAGGAACAACAAATTTTTACCGACCACCATATTTTAAATGAAATAATATAGATTTAAAAAATAACGTAATAATCAACTTATAAAAACATGTTTTATATTAGTTTTATAGTAGGTACCAGATGTGGTTATATATAAACAATGAACACAAATTTTACTGTTCAGTATTCTCTGTACTCTTGACAAAGGCCTAAAAAGCCGAAACACGTGTAGAGTTTCTAATAAAATATTTTTTGAAACGTTAAAAAAGCAAATTTCAATCATATATTTAAAAAACTTTTATATATGTTCCAAAATTGCATTCTTGTCTATTTTCAGGCTTATAGAATTTTTCCCAGACTATCCACCTGTTCTAATAACGCTAATTAATTGTCATAATACTATACCTGAATATTTAAAAGCAATTATGCATGTATGTCCAAGGATGACCCAAGCCATGCTTATAGATTTTAATCCATGTATGACTGGAATGGTATCACTCCCTACTGTTTGGTCGCAAATAGATTTCATGTTTGCTTTTAGTGAAAAAGATAGAAGAAGTTCCCTTAAAATTAATCCTGAAAAATTTATTAAAATTCTTTTGTTAATTATATTAATAAAAGTTCAGTATTAAATTTAATTATAGGTGCAATGCAATGATTTAAGAAGTTCAAATTACTGGAAAATATTTAAAATTTTCAGTTTACAGATTTAAGATAAAATAAACATGAAAATACTACTTATTATTTTCCAATTTACATAAAAACACATCAAGGATAAGTTCAACAACACTTAAATATTGGCATGATTATGAAATTAGTGATTAAATATAATAAATATTCTTCGTGAACTTGAACTGGTCTACATAAATAAAATAATCGTTAGGAAGGAATAGGAAATATAAGTGAAATTGATCGAATATTTGAAGAAAATATACATATTTTTGAAAATTAACAGAATATTAGAAATACATACTTAGGGTTGTGCGTGATCTAGAGGAGTGATTATTACCAGTTTTAACTTCTAGTGACTGTAGATGGTCGTCATTGCTGTTGATACATACATCGTTGTTATTATTATTATTTACAACATAGAGCCCGCATTTTCCTACGATTACAACACTGTTAGTATAAAAACAAAAACGTATAAAAATATTATACAATATTATTAAAAATTGTTGGAAAATTTTTTTGGGTAAGGGTCCTTATTTTGAGAAAAACTACTTTTTTAACTTGCCGACGTTTCGGTAATTTTTATTACCATCTTCAGGGCACTGTATGATATAAAATTATGAAGTGTAACACTTGTAAAAAATGCAAATAAAAAAAAGTGTATATAATATAACATGTGGTACAAACAATAAAAAAAGTTATTAAATAAATAAATGGATATATGCACCTACAAACATACACAGAATACGTACATATACATATAAATAGATATTAAAAATCGGAACATATTAAAAATAATTAAAAAATATTTAAATATACTTTTTTTTATGGCATCTCAAATTTAATTTAACAACATAATATCACACTTGGTAAAACTACATATGCAGTGAAAAATAATAAGTACTTACATTAATTACGAGTTTTTTCCTGGTCACCATAAAATATATATAAAACAGGAAACAAACAGATAAAATCGTTGGGTTTTAAGAAACCTCTTTATTGTACTTATGTAACATATATACACAATATATATATATATATATATATATATATATATATATAAACAAATATTTTTGATTTTTAAGCGGGGATTGCAGTCATGTGTGCAATCCCCGCTTAAAAATCAAAAATATTTGTTTTTAACATAGACAGTCGTCTAATTTCCCTCTCTGAGTATATATATATATATATATATATATATATATATATATATATATATATATATATATATATATATATATATATATATATATATATATATATATATATATATATATATATATATATATATATATATATATATATATATATATATATATATATATATATATATATATATATATATATATATCACTTATAAATGTACAATTATCAGACTCTAGTGTGTAATGGTAATGACACGAATATGAATCTTTCTAAACGTTAAAGTATGCAAAACACATGAGAAGGGATAAAAACCATCATAGATAAAGAGAAAAAAAAACCGATTATTTGCAATAATGGCAAGGACTGATTATTTGTTAAATATTTTGTAAATGCATTTTAAATTATAGCTATTTTTTACCTAACTTTAATATTATTATCTATTAATAAGATTAAAATAACATGCGTTTAAGTTCTCCCCAATGTCTTTCCTTGAATTAACTGACTTAATTTTCTTTATATTAGTCAGTAACTTATAAGTCAGTTAATTCAAGGAAAGACATTGAGGAACTTAAACGCATGTTATTTTAATCTTATTAATAAGTTAGGTAAAAAATAGCTATAATTTAAAATGCATTTACAAAATATTTAACAAATAATCAGTCCTTGCCATTATTGCAAATAATCGGTTTTTTTTTCTTTTATCTATGATGGTTTTTTATCCCTCTCATGTGTTTTGCATACTTTAAGGTTTAGAAAGATTCATATTCGTGTCATTACCATTACACACTAGAGTCTGATAATTGTACATTTATAAGTGATATATGTATATATATATATATATATATATATATATATATATATATATATATATATATATATATATATATATATATATATATATATATATATATATATATATATATATATATATATATATGTGTGTATATATGTTACATAAGTACAATAAAGAAGGTTTCTTAAAACCCAACGATTTTATCTGTTTGTTTCCTGTTTTATATATATTTTATGGTGACCAGGGAAAAAACTCGTAATTAATGTAAGTACTTATTATTTTTCACTGCATATGTAGTTTTACCAAGTGTGATATTATGTTGTTAAATTAAATTTGAGATGCCATAAAAAAAAGTATATTTAAATATTTTTAATTATTGTTAATATGTTCCGATTTTTAATATCTATTTATATGTATATGTACGTGTTCTGTGTATGTTTGTAGGTGCATATATCCATTTATTTATTTAATAACTTTTTTTATTGTTTGTACCACATGTTATATTATATACACTTTTTTTTTATTTGCATTTTTTACAAGTGTTACACTTCATAATTTTATATCTTACAGTGCCCTGAAGATGGTAATAAAAATTACCGAAACGTCGGCAAGTTAAAAAAAGTAGTTTTTCTCAAAATAAGGACCCTTACCCAAAAAAATTTTCCAACAATTAATAAGTCGGTCTAAAAACTTTTCTATTATATTATTAAAAATATTATTATTATATTATTACCGTTTTTAGTTTTAATGTCGGGCATGCTCACATCTAGTTTGGTACTGAAGTGAGCATTTTTAACCTTCAGTTTTTTGTTCTTCAAGAATTCCAGATAGAAATCAAAGGAAGTTCCGATAATTAGCAGGACCACTATCATACTGGTCACGACACTGAAAAATTCATATTAACTATTTTCATTAGTGAATAAAAAGCGATATTTGAAAACCGATATGTATTGCTGAATTTAATTTAACGTGGTATTTATTAGATTTAGGTTGAGAAGCAACTAGAAATCAAGGAATAACTAAAACTAATGTCATTCCCAGAAGAACTGTATTGGATCTAATTTAAAATTAAGATTAAATTGACAGAATTTATTTCTTTTTCAATATGATGTTAGGTAAATAATTATGATATCTTACCACAAAACTATGAAAGTCTTATCTCCCCCACATGTTAAATTTATTGTGTTCTGACCTAACTGCTTCTACTTTTATTGTAATTTTGGCTGAAGATTTCGAAGTTTCTTCCATGATTTTTTGTACGTCTTCGTCGCTACAGATGTACGGTAAACATAATCCAACGTGAAGAATTCTCTCCTAAAACAGAAGCTATATAAAATGAATTACTCAATATCTGCATATTTATTTATAATATACAAATATGTAAAAGTAGAAAAAATAAAAATAAACTTGTTGAGCTCTATTGTTCTTGTATAATCAATCCATGCAAAAAAATTTCCAAAATATTTTTGAATTCCCAATAAATTATAAATAATTAAATTAAATAAAAGTAATTCAAAATCGACATACTTATCTAGTAACAAAAATCATAATAATTAAACAAATGTCATCACTTAAATCAGTTTTCGAATTTAAATATATCTTTATAATTATAATTCAAACTTACCTCAGTTGTAAAACTGGAATTTAAATGGAGACGTAGCATAAAAAATGATACTGGAAATGGTGGTGCAGTTGTATAAACAAGAGGTCCTGATTTGTATCCTACAGGTGAACTAGGACTGGGAGGTTTTAAAGAAACTTCTGCTGCCCGAGCTTTTCTAGTGTGATTCTGAAAAACGTAATAATAATTATAACTATTAATTTAAAAGATAGTAAACCAAAATCAAAAAGCCTACTTCTCACCGCTCTGTGAAATGCCAACATCAATTTTTAATTTCTGTACTATTATATGTTTTGGCGGATGCGCTAGTTCTGAGTTTACCACTTTATCAGTTACTATATTCACTAAAAAGTTACCAAATAATAAGTTGGCCAATCTTTCTTGAAGAATTTTACTTCCTGTCGTAATACATATTCTAATTTTAAAATATAAAATATTAGCCTCTAGTTTTATCAGAATTTAGAAGTTTGCCAGACTAGGGAAGTTAAAATTTTCTACTTAAGATGTGAAGAAATTTGCCGAATTTGAATAAATTCCAAATCACTTGTAATGACTTAAAAATAGTTATGAATTATAAATTGCAATATTCAGCATGTTAAAAATTTATTGGTAGATTATTGGCAGCAAATACAGACAACGCCATCCAAAATTTTGAGGAAGATTAAGCAAGGTAGTAAAATATTCAATTTAAAGAATAGAATAAGATTCAGTTTTGAATAAAGATAGTAAAAGTGGTTCATTTTGATTTTTTCTGTCGTATGCGCAAGTTATACAATAACGTATTTAACTTAAACAAGGAAATAATAAAATGAAAAGGACTTCTTTTGCTCTCTCGTTAACTGGTGAGGCATGCCATTTACGATCATCAACTTTGTTTATTCCCATTTCGACTGAAATCGTGTAATACACCATGTAAATTAGACTCCTAAATCCAGAAGCTGAGACCATGCGGAAAGGGGTTTATGAAGTTATGAATATTTCCATGCCCATTATTGTGATACCACCCAGAACAATTAGACGATTCACTTTATATTACATCAAATTCACGTAAAATCACCATATATGTATTACTGATGGAATTCAGTAACACCTACTTAGGAAAAAATGTACAGTTGCGTTAAGTAGATTTCTATACAAGCATTACATAACTGCAGAACTATATGCAAAATATACAAATTACCAACAGCTACATAAAAAGGCTTTATACTTAAATGACGTATTATATATTACATGTGGTTAATTGAAGGTTACGTTTCATTATTAAAATATCCAATAAAACTACACTATTGGTTAAATTTAGAAAGTATACAGTTATATAATTAAATTATTAGATTCTACAAATATTCGAAGAATTATTTAAAAAATTTTTTGATATAAAACTTTTTTCTTTTTAGTTTCGGAAGAAGTTCAATCATGCATAAAATAGAACATTTTTTCTACAGCCGTTTTAAGGACGGAAGTAAAGTACAAAAATTAAATTTGTTTTCAAAACAACTTTATATAAATATTCATGACATAATTTCATTATATGTATGAAAATTTTTTTGCTAATTATTATTTACTATTACAAAACTTATCATAGATAAGTACAACATATATCGTTTTAAACAATTATTTTCCCGGCTATTTGCCAAAACGCTGAAACTTGGATTACAAAAAAGATAATATGCACATTATGTTCAGTGTGACTGACTCACTAATGTTATTTGTAATTCCAACTATTCTATTCAGTAAAATCAAAAATAAATAAAACAAACAAAAGGTATTCACCAGTTGAACAATCACTTTAAAAACTTTAAAACATCTGCCGACACGTGTTTTTGCTTTTAGCTTCGTCTGGACAGCTCATTTAAAAGTCGTTTCTTTTTGCAAAGGACGACAAGTCTACAGAAAGGTCAATTTTATAACTTATGAAAATTTCAAAGAGTTTTGTCAGTTAGTTTTTGAGAAATTAGTTCGCAAATACTGTTATATCGAAAATGATACCGGTACATTTTTTACATTATCATTCAATATTTCAAAAACTGAAAAACTCATTTTGATAAAATTTTGGCGCACTATAGTAAACAGTATATGTACTGATATCTTAACAAATTGTCTAATTCGGTCGTCTAGTTTTTCTTTCGTAGACGTTTAAAGTGAGGCTCAATACATTTGATACGAATAGTAGTGGATGGTTGATATAACGTGTGATCTAAGATGCCGGGTCTGTGTAGCGATGAAACTACATTTACTCAAAAGAGTATCGTAAATATTCACAATCTTCATGTCTTACTTTGGTACCATCTTTGAAATTTTTGAAACACCGTTTCCCATTATTACTCGAGGATGTTGCACCAATCAGAACACTAAATTTATGGTACCAACAGAACGGAGCACCACTACATTTAGGTGTGGAAGTTACAAAATTTTTAAAGCATAGTTTCCCTCGCCGCTAGATTGAAAGACATCAGTCAATTACATGGACTCCCCGATCACCCGATCTGAATTAACTTGACTAATTTTTCTAGGATATATTTAAGAGCATGTTTGTGTTAATCTAGTTGACAAACATGAAACGTCGGCAAAGAAGTTCGCTAGATTTGACTTTATTTTTTGACACTCCCCAGACAAATGCCCCAAACTGTATAAAACGTCGCGTGACTAGATTCAGCCCAATTTTACGTACCATTTTTTTAATTAAGATTATTTAAACAAATAGTTAAATGTTAACAAAGTATTTGCCTAATTTTATAAAAAATAAAATCATATCATACCTGCGATTCCACAACGATGCGTTTCTGTGGTGTGATATGTTCGCATAGACTTTGAGATCCAGTCCAATATATATTTCCCCAGAACCATCCTGTTGAATAGCGACCACTTGCATCGTCCACTGAAATGCAAAGAAAATGTTTTATTTATATGTACGTTCCATTTCAGCATGCTGTCAAAATATAATCCTAAATATTTTATATTACGCGCAGGCGGAATCTCAATTATAGTTCCGTCGCAATCACTTTGTAAAGATGTTAAATTAGGTAGATTATTTTTACTTGGCGCAAACCGCAGGAACTTAGTTTTATTAAAATTAATTGTCAGTAGCTTGGAGTCAAACCAGTTCTTAATATATTTGAAGTCTCTTTCTGCATCATTTTTGAGAGACTCCTAGGTATCTGCAGAATAAAAAACAGCTGTGTTATCTGTAAAACCAATAATGGAACCGCTGATAGATAGTGAGAATAAATTGTTTATATAAATATTAAAGAGGAGCGGTCCAAGCACAGTTCCTTGCGGAACACCGTATTCAACAGTCTTAAAATCACTTGATGCATTGCTGATGTTAACACACTGTTTTCTATCTAAGAGATAGCTGATTAAAAGTTTTAAAATATTGCCACGAAAACCAAGATTTTCAAGAGTTGTCAATAATTTTGTGTGACTGACAGTGTCGAAAGCTTTTGCTAGATCTACAAAGATGCAAAGAGCTGGTTTAAATTCCTTGTGAATATTTGTTGTTAAGTAGCCTATTGCCTCTTGTGTAGATCTAGATTCTCTGAAACCAAATTGGTAGGGAGATAATACGTTATTTTTGTCTAGGTAATTAATTATTCTCTTTTTAATTACAGTTTTAAGAATTTTTGCCAGATTTGATATTAAGGATATTGGCAATTAACACAATCAAGTTTATATATATTGGCTTGATGACAGCTTCTTTTAAGCGAGATGGCCAGTGCCCTGCAGCCATAATTTTATTTATTAAAATACATATGTTGAGAAATTTCGTCAGCGATATATTTCAAAGTCTTGGTGAGTATGTTGTCTAAACTTGGTGCTTTTTTATTTTTTTAATCCTAATATAACTTTTATAATTTCTTCGGTATTTGTTTCAGTTACATATATAATATTAAGTAGTGACTTCTCAGTTTCTTTGAAATGTTTTATTGGAATTATCTTACCTGCAAGATTTTTTCCTAGCCCCGTATACTGGTCAACAATTGTATTTGCAATATATAGTGGATCAGTGATAATCTGATTGTTATCAGTTTTTATAGCTTTTATATCAATTTTATCACGGTTTTTAAAGCAAGCCTCCTGTACTATTTGCCAAAGTTTTTTTGAATCTAACTTGTTTTTATTTATATTTTGTAAATAATCAATTTTTTGTTTTTTGATTATATTGTATACTTATTCCTATAGGATTTGAATTGATTATGTAACGTAATATCATTTTTATTTTTTTTGCCATGATTTATACATAACATCTCTTTTTTTAATCGAATTTATTATACCTACTATAATCCACTCGCTTCTTTTTTTATATAATGTAATTCTGCTCTCCACAGAACAATTTTGCACGTTTTTATTTATTTTATTTATTAAAATATGTGTTGCAGTGTCGAGATCATTACAATTGTATAGATCATCCCAATTCTCCAATTGCATGTGTTCTTTTAATTTTTTATAATTTATAATTTGTTTTTTTAACGGTTTTTATTGTTTGTTTCTTTCCAGCTTTGTGTCAAATTCAAAAATTATTGTAAAATGATCAGTTATGGTAGTTTTAAAAAATCGTTTCAAATATTTATAATTATATCACCTAAAAATATATTAAAATACTTATTATTTACATGTTCTTGGAGGTAAGTTTTTAGGTGCTGATTAAATGAAAATGGGCAAGATGAAGGAGATCTCTAAAAGTTAACACTAAATTATTTTCCGGCAACTTTATGGTTACTTTGAGTGCAGTTACTTCGAAAATCTTTATGATATCAAACTTATAATTATAAACACTTTTAATGTATACTATTATACCTTCATTTTGATTATATCTGCCTCCATTATAAATAATATAATAACTTTTTATATTGAAAAGGTCTGTATCTGGGATATTCCAGGTTTCTGATAGCACAAGACAATCAAACTAAACTAAAGTAATTTTCGTTATTCAATTGTGATTTTGAAACTGCATCGTATCGTCAACTCAAAGCATATCACGTATACACTGACCAAATGGAAATTATGTACGAGCAGTATAATTATAGACTTCTTTGTAAAAATTAAACCTAAGAAGAAGAGATAAAAACATTTTTTTTAAATTTCTATTCTAAATTATCGTGCTAATTTCGATCATTGTTACTTTTTTGTGGAGTGTTGTGAAACATACTAATTAAATACAGTCGTTGATAGTAAGTAAAACTAGATATATGTAAAAGTTTTGACCTATCTTTATATTTGCATTCACATGCTGTTAACGAGTGAAACGTAATAGTGAAAATTTTTTAACTGTGTATAGGAACTTGCCATTTTCGGCTGCTATTCTACTAATTATATTTAAAAGCAATATAGATCTATAGCTATAAAATAATTGACGAAAGTATAAAAATTTTGGTTGAAAATATTTCACTTAAAATTAATGATATATTTTTTATATTTTTTTACTTATCATTTTCAAATTTTCTAAAAAAAAATTCACTAAGTTTGCATATCTATTCCTGAAGCGTCCCATATATACAATTAAATATGATCTATGATAACAAGTGACATGCTATTACATAATAAAGTGGGTATTTTTTGAACAAACACTGGTATATATACGATTTCTTTAATATTATTGTCCATAATATTTCTTTAGGGAATTTAAGGAACAAAGCATCTCCAGCATAAATGTATCAAGATTTAATATCATATATATATTAAATAAATCAAGGACGTTTCCACATGGCGATTTAAATTATGAAAAAGTCTAGACTTTACTACTACATTACGAAAAATTTAAACACACTTTCTTTATTGCTATTTTACTTTCACCCAATGAACCATGGACCGTTACATTAGAGATTAATATTGTGCATAACAGTTTATGTCATAAAAATAGTATATTAAATACAAGAGTTTGGTAATTCATTTATAATTTTTTTAATTTGTTGTTCGAAATCTTACTAATACAATTTCAGTAATAGTCGAGAACTTATTCTCACGATTCTAAAAACAGTTTGAAAATCATTTCATGTCTGTTTTAGTGGTTGCTTGGGTTTTAAATAGGAAATAATGCATTAAATTATGAATATATAGTCATTAGTCAATAAAACCTCAAAAATCTATATTTAACATATACATACAAAACCAAAGGGAAGAATCATGAACCGAAGAATAAGAAAATCTTGTCCTTAGTTTCTAAGCAAAAATTTGGCATAAGCACACAGAATAATTTTATGATACATATTTTTTCCTTTTTGTAATTCAAAATGTTTTAATTATGATTGTAAATATTTTACAGCATGTTCCAGTGAAAGTGGGCAATATCATAAGTATGTGCAGAACAGGTGAAAATAACTACAAGTTTGTATAAAATTTTCTTGCTGAGATAGTCATCCTGTAACGGTCCATTTTTAGATATAATTAACTTGCGTTTTATTTAATGCTAATTGCATAATTTGGTTTGAGGTCAACCTTAAAAATTCTAGAACCGACTTACCTAAATTGTAGATCTTCGATATTCAAAGCGACCACTGGACCTTTAGTGCACCAGCGCGAACATTGCGGTGTGGGGACAAAGGGGGGAACGCTTGTACTGAGACGGAGGGACTCTCTGCCGAGCCACGGCCGAGAGAGGATGTGTGTCTTTATGGTCTGTTACGTTGTACGTTATCTTATTTTTGCGTTGAAGACTAGAGCTGGGCTTTGAGTAAGCTAGTGGTGTACGTTGCTGGATTGTGTTCAAGATTTTGTCTGGTTGAGCTGTTATGGTAAAGGAGTTACGAAGTATGTGACATAGGAAAGCTATGTGAGAAGGTAGGATTCATTCCAATTATTGTTAAAATAGGTACCGATTAAAAAGTAAATAGCTTCTGCTCTGAGTGTGAGCTGGAAATTTGAAGATTAAAAATTTTGAATCAAAAGGCTGATTTGCCTATCTATCTAGAGGTGGAGAAAGCCCCCTAGAGTTTTGAACTGTGCGATAAAATTTAGTGAAGAAAAACCGTTCTTTCCCCCTTTCAACGGCATTAGTGCGTTATAACTTTTTTTTAGACTGGTATAAATATTAAAAACGAAAAAAGAAAGGCGGGTGGCGCCCTATTATAAAAAACTTTTTAAGTGAATTTTAATATGATTTCGGTGGTTTTAGTTTTAAGTTGTTGAAGGGTTTATTACTTGTTACCACGCCCTGAATGAGCATTTTTTTGTATGATAAATTACGAATAGATGTATTTTTTTATCTTGTTGTTTCATTAGAGAACTACAGTAAAGTTAATTAAAATAGCGAGGGCAAAACCGCTCGTTATAATTCATAAAATAAAGTGATGAAAATAATGTTTTTTTAAGTAACAATATCATTTCATTGAAATGCGTTTAATTTTGGGTAACGTGATTAACGTGACCGTGCTTGTGTTGTTGCTGGGCTGTACACATAATTTTTAACCTCTCACTAAAACTTCATACTTTCCGAACATATTCAAGCCGGGTAACTAGACGGTATCGAATGCTTTCTCAATATCTAAGAGCACCATGGCGGTGCTCTTCTCAAGATTATACTGTCGCATGACATCATTGACGATCCTGACGATCTGCTGAATCTTAAAACCGAATTGAAAATCGTCGTCGATTTCAAGATCATCCTGGGCGGTGTTTAGTCGCTTCAGGACGCCCTTTTTAATCAGCTTAGATACCGCCGTTATTAAAGCAGACCAAAATTATTCCTATTTTTAAAAAAAGATGAAAAACATGATATACAAAACTACAGACATATCACAATTATTATTAATAACCCTCTAAATTGAAATTTGACTTTATGAACCAATTTTTAATCACGTGAAAAATCAGATAACAGAATTTCAGCATGGCTTTATAAGTGATAAAATAGTATAAAACGATTAACACCATAAACGACAGCTTAATTTTGCAAAAGTCGCTTGATTAGATACACACGTGATATGTTGCTAACACCTGAAGTTAAATGTTCCAAATATATCTATGTGATATATTCTATAAAACCAAATAATACTGTTTTTAATTATTCCCTAGATAACTCTACTTTACCTAGATATAATTCAATTAGTGACCTTGGTGTTACATTTGACACAAATCTTAGTATTAGTAGTCACATATATAATATTACAAATGATTGTTTCAACCTGTTGGATTTCATAATAAGAAGTTCTCGTGATTTTAATAATAGTGACACAATTAAATTGCTTTATGAATCTTATATCAGATCTAGACTTGAATATGCATGTTATTTGGTGTTCATATTAATAACCTAGAGAAAATTCAAAGACGTTTCCTTAAATGTATGTTTTAAAACTGATGGAGTCTATCCAGCTATATGTTACCAACATGACAATCTCCTTAACAGATTTTTTCAGTAACTTCTCTTGAAGCTCGCAGAAACATATTTAAACTTGTATTCCTTTATAAATTAATTCATGGTTTAACTAACTGTTGTAAAATTTTACATATTCTAAGTTTTCATATTTTCAGATCGACATCTAGACAAAACCAGTTATCTGCCTATGCCTAGAACCAATGTTCAGAAATACTGTTGCGTTGGGGGTGTAATTTCCCTTCAACACAGCTTCGAAAGCTCACTGCTCTCTTTTCCTTTGCGTTTCGCCACGCTCGGGAACCTTGAGTTCTCCGCGTTTATGTAAGTGGTGCTGTTACCACTGGATTTAACCACCGTCTGCAATAGCCTCAAGCCCCAAATGAAACTAGCTGCCACTAAACTCAACAATATATTTCTACGAGAAGAAATTACCAGGAATGTCCGTGTGTAATAACAATAACATAAATTGATTTTCTGTACAAAATCTCTGTACACATCCAAGCAATTAACTGCTTGCCAAATGACCAGCCACAACAGGTGCCCAAGTGTTTTCTCTTATTCAGAGAGTTCAAAATGTATAATTTCCCTACAAAGGGATCCAAACCAGCGCTTATTTACTAATGCGCGAATTAAAATGCTAGAACCAAGACAACACGTCTTGTCCGATGAAACACTGCTTCTCAACTCGTCACTTAGAGTCCGTCGTTCTCGACCCCGCCAAGCTGCTTGGCCTTGACTAATCTAACGACTGCTCGGCCGCTTATAAAAACATTTCTACGCTTAAAACTTTACATTTATTTAGATTTATATTCTACAGGGCGACGCCAGTTTGCCAGTCATTTAGCAAAAACAAAATGCAGTAGTTATAAATGATATTAGTACAAAATGAGTTGGGGTTTCCCCAACACTAGCCTATGTTTAGAATATGTAGTGATTGTAGTCTTATAATGACTGTTTTGTCATTGAAATTGTATTTTCTGTTTATTCCTGCTATTTTTATATTATATTAATTAGGTACTTCTCTTTCTGTTAAATATATTTTGTAATTCCTACCTATAAATGGAATTTGTGTCTGTTGGGTAGTGTATAATAATAAACAAATAAACAAATATGAACAACCGATGTGTTATCAAAAAGTGCACCACACTGTGCTAATGACATTCGCTAACTATTATTATTATCCAAAAATTACCACATTCCAATAAGAAATAAACATATTACTTAAAGAAATAATTTTCATCAGTTCAACAGGGGTAAATCTAAAAGAACATTTTATTTAAACTTATAGTGCTGTTTTTACGTGTTCTCCACGTCAATAAGATATTGCTCATCTTCTGCGAGACATCCTGTATACACACAGAAAAACGAAAAGTTGGTATAATTTTCTTAATAATGGAATATCGGTGATACAAAAAATTGCCCGTTGATTGTCTACCTTTTATAACTAGAAGACGTAAACCTTGAAAGTCATAGCTGGGTCACCCAGTAATATTTCAAAAAATTGAGATATAATTAAACTATATATTTAAACTGACAATTAATAATCGTTGTAAGTTTATGCGTTATGTTAAATACCACATTAAGTATGGATGCCATAATATATTTTAGCTTTTCATGTTTCTACTGCCATAAATATGCCTTTCTTAAAGACCCGGACTAGACATACCTATTCAGATATAAACAAGAGATTGTATATTTTGCAAAACTCCTTCGTTTCAAGTCGTTTCTATTCGCGAAAGCATGTTACGTTTACTAATTGTATACCTAATAAAACGCTTGAACATTCTTACTTAATCTTTGTAACTAATATACTTTTTTATTATTTTTTTTATAAGTTTTATATTGAATTCATGTCTTGTAACACTGTTGAAATTGTGTTAAATATTACATTAAAATTCTAATGTTATTTATTTCGTGCATTGCATAGAGTACAGAAAGTGATTTTCAAGGACAAAAATTACAAAGACATTGTGTACAGTACGAAATATTTAAATAGGTGCTTAAAAAATTATAACAGAAGTATGAAATTTTTTTTTTTATAAATGTCTAATCTACTCGTATACACAAATGGATAGGAGAATGATAGCTTTTGATATAGCTTCTGTGGCTAATAATGTTTCAAATTTGTTTATCTTAATCTAGCCATTTTTAATGTTATGTTATAACCGTTATATCAGGATATAGTTTAAGACATCTGCTCTTTATGTGGAAAAGATGTAACTTTTTAAAATTTTAAAATGGATCTGGAGCTAGTAGGCACGAATAAATCACAAAAAAATTAAAAACCATTATTTTCCCGAATTTTCATTAAACATTTTATTTTTATTTTAAATGCTCTACAAGAAGTTCTTTAAGTATTCTATACGATAATGTAAAAGAATAATTTAAAATAAGATAAAAGTACTTTGATTTTTATTTCTTTATTTATTTATTTGTTGACGACGAAAATCGGCAAAGTGCTTCTTATATATAAATAGCAAACAATACCGTAATTAACACCTCAAAATTGCATATTCGTGGTTCGTATCACGAATCCAGGTTTGATTTAAAATAAAAATCCGTATTTTTCTATGCCTAATTCTAATCCTAACCTTCTAATACTGCATGTATAACAAATCAGTATCTATTTAAAAATGTATAGTTTTTTTTAGGAATATCATAAGGTATACTATCCATGATAAGGGTTTTATACTATTTTGAAAATTATATTAAGTTAATTATTAACATAGCAAGTCGTTAAATTAAGGTTCGTCGTCTTATTTCGCATAGAAGTCTCCTGTATTTATTATTTGTATCTACACTATTTGCAGCATTCTTTATTAGGCGCGTGTCTGGTAATATACAAATGTCTTAATAGAAGAACGATTTAAATTTTATAACATTTTCAGTAATTGTAAACTGACTCCATCATAGATTAACTTACATAAATATATCACATGTGGATTTAAAATAATTATTTTCTTGAATTTCGTGATATTCTTTAAAGATTTATCACGATAGCAACTTTTATTGTATTCAACAGGTGTCATTTTTTGATATTTACTATTTAGTGCATCTAATCACAAAAACATTTAAGGGCACAAATTAAACACTAATATTTAATGCAGGTCTGATTTCTAATTAATAGTCTTTCCTTAATACATGAAATATCTCATCAATAAGCTAGAACTATACAAAATTCAGAGCAACTACAAAATATTCCATAAAAAAGTTAAAAGAACTGATTTATGTACAGGGTGTTCACTATATTCCTCGGACTCTGGTACTGTCAGTTTAAGATGGTAGAAGAAAGTATCTAAACGGATTCTATATGATGTTCACATAGATTTTGAAAATATTTTGATTAAAAACGTTTCATAAATATACAAGGGATATACAAGACTCACGGTATAACATTTGACGCTATGAAAACAATATTTAAATAATTATAATTAAATATTAATGGTTAACAGATCACTTAACAGATCCTAGATAAAAAAATAACAGATAAAAGGTAATAAATAATAAATATTTACCTTACACATTTTTTTATAACAATTGTTAGAAATTCAAACTATTCTTTTCAATAAAAATGCATACATACATACATACATAAACAATTTATACTTTATCTAAAATATTATTAGTTTATATATTTAATCTCTACATGGAAGTAAAATATTATTTGAATAAGATCCATTTTTTTACTTATTAGTTGTATTTTCCTAGAGGAGTTCTTTTAGTAGATGTAATAATATACAAGGTCTTCCATTTAAAAGATATAACTTTTTGACGCCCCCTCGTATATTTTAAAAATTTTGTTTACTTTTAAGATATTTTCGAAATCTGTGAACAATTATTATATATTACATAACATCGGTTCTTTTTTTGCGTCTAACGGTTCTAGAGCCAAAGAAGTGGACATCCCAAGGGACATCCTGGTCACATATTATTCTGATTAGACTTTTGATAAAATTGAAAATATAATTTGTTTTCTTATTATCTATTTTAAGATAATATAGCATGAGATGTTTTTTTTTTTATTTTTATCAAAGTTCAATATATTTATAATCACACAATAATGATGACCTCGATATACATATGACAAGAGGTTCTCTCATTCTATATCTTTAGTCTGTGGCGAAAGTATTTTTGGATATTATTTATTCACTTATGCAATGTAACGGGTCCATCAATCTAGGGAGTGTTTACAAGCACGATATGTTTTGTTTTGCCAGATCTGACGCAAATAACATATTCTCCTACGGCGTTATAAATTCCTCAATGCTAGAGAAAAAACTTTTATTTTCAGAACTAACAAAAACAATTTCTCGTACTTTGCATGGCCCCAAGACCATTTTCTATTAAATTAGTTAAGTAATTCAAAAATGCTTCCAAGAACTTAAAAAAATAATATTATATTTATCTCTCCTTAGATAGGTCTGATCCCTAGAAATTACGGTTTGTCTATGTATTTTAGAAGTACCTGATATATAAATATTTCAATAAAACAAATATAAATTAATTTTTTTTTTTAATTTAAAATACTTTTATTTATGTTATGTGATATATACATACATATATATATATATATATATATATATATATATATATATATATATATATATATATATATATATATATATATATATATAATTAAATATGATTTGAAGGAAACAACTACTCAGCGGGCAAATATCCCGACCTGCATTGAATTACACCTTCAAATCATGATAGATGGAAAGCCAATATCATTTGTCAATTCCTAACCAAACATAGATCGATTTCGAACTTATTTGTTCTCTTCAGTATGCCATAGGTTATGGAACAGACAAATGATAGTGGCCAACCTGCTAGTTATATACTAACTAAGGTGAAGTGAATAGTGGTGAGAGGTATGAAACTTCTCATATGGTCTGAATGCTACTATCCGACCGACATCCTAGATGTCTCTGTGGCGGATAGCGACTTGCATCACAGCAAGTACCGAGAGCGGCGACCCCTAGCCCAGGTGGATTAAACTAATGTTATTAAATATGATTTGAAGGAAACAACTACTCAGTGGGCAAATACTGGCATACTGAAGAGAACAAATAAGTTCGAAATCGATCTATGTCTGGTTAGGAATTGACAAATGATATTGGCTTTCCATCTATCATGATTTGAAGGTGTAATTCAATGCAGGTCGGGGTATATATTTGTAGAAGATAATCTTCCTGATATTTTAGAAAAAAATGACGGATATAACAATACAGCAAATGCGGTTCATGCATGATTTTCTTCTGCCCATTTCTGCTTAATGTGCGTGAGATATTGAATGCAGACCGTTGGATAGCGCGATAGGGACCACAAACATAGCCTCCTAGTTCACCAGACCTTAATCCTTTAGAATGTTTCCTATGGGGCAAGCTAAAAGCACTACATTCATAACCTAGAAGATCTCTAAATACGTATAATCCAAGCATATAATGCAATTCGCCATACTCCATCTTATCGAACCTGTTCAATGCTCAATGAGACCATAAATTGAGGATTGTCAGAGGTGAACATTTTTTATATCTTATTAGACTTTTGTTTTTATATGCTTTCAAAAAAACTTGTACGAGTTTAATACTTACCTATAAACATGCTTTTGTCTAATAACTTCTAAATGAAAGGAAATATAGAAAAATTGTAACACCCAAAAAAATACCTCAACAATGGAGTCTAAAACAATCAGTCCCAAAGGCTCGTGACATATTTTAATAAAGTTTGTAAGGGGAAAATAGTATATAAATGACTCACCAAAAAATATCACCCTGTATATCATTTTCAATGAAACTATCTAATGTATCTAGTTGGTTTCATGAGAAGATATGCGTGTACCAAATTTAGATCAAAATTACGAGGAATGTGAAGGAGAAAATAAAATCCGAAATATATCGAAATTTCAACGCCCCATTTTTCGAAAACAAAGAGCATTTAAGACATGTTCATGTGAAATCATTTACGGGATCACCCCTCAAGTAATTTACATTACAGCATTCCGATTGGTATAAGATGTGCATACTTCAATTCCAATAATTAATTTATTGACTAAATGAGGAACTCTCCGTAAGGAGGTCATCAGCACATAACTTTATAACGAAACGTGCTACATATTTTCACTTTCTAAGGCTGCTGGTACCGTTAATATAACTTGTATTATGTCACGTAAACTAGTAATGTATACTTTCATTCGAAGAGGACAAATTAAAGCAGTTATACAATTTTATTGTGATGATATGATTATTAAAGTAATTTAATGGTTCATGCTGTTGGTTTATTTTTCATAATACAATAATTGTTGTTTTATCGTCCATACGATAATAATTCCGGAAAATGTGTCACAATTTATTAACTTCCTAGTTGATCAAATAACATGGATACAGAAATTATCCATAACTATTCTTCACAGACAGGGTTCGAAACATTCAATCATTATTATTACTTATAACCCTAGTAAATAGTAATATGTAAGACAAGTAAGTACTCGCAGTCAAATGAAGTCATTGTATTTTGTTATATAATGGATTATTATAGTAACAAAGCAACATCAAATTATTAATAAACAAGGAAACGGTTATAAGGAAATGCTAAATAAAAAATTACTATCGCCACGTTTCACAGGCGAATAAGCAAATATTTTATTTGAAAATAATACCTAGTTAATAAGTAAATTTAACACCATATACTCAGTAACGCATTTGTAACTATTTATTAACTAATGTTACAAAGTGAAGAAACTAACATGAGTTAGGTATACATTTTTTTTAGAATCATGATGGAGGATTCACGCATCTCTTTTTTTTCACAGTATATTGCCATATTGAAGTTTTCTTTTAATTTTAAAAACTATATATAGAATGCTTCCAGAAACTAATTTGAAATCAGTTTAAATTCGAAAACATAATTTTTTTTTATAATTAGTATTATGAACTGTTTTGTCTCGACTGAAAAAAGACAACAAATATTTCATAGCAGACTGCATTCTTTTGTTTTCTTTTGTTTGTAAACTCTGATACCCACTAAGAATTAAATTGTACACAGACGGAAAAATGTAAGTTTTATTATCCTATCAAGCCCTCCTCCCCTAAAGAAAGGTTAATTGTAAATTCCATAATTGTTAATTAGCTCGGTGGTCGAGTGGGAAACGAAATCCTCCGGCGTCGAACCACACGCTAAATTTTTTTTTAATCTGTAATTGTTTATTCAATCAATAAGCAATATAAATATAGTTTAAAACATTTCTAGCACCAAACTAAAATAAAAATAAATATAGTTAAAAATTTAAGCAAACTAAAAAGAAAAATTTTTATATAAACAAAAAATGAAGAAAAAACTTTATTGTGAAAAAAGGTGGGGTGCTCGATACGAAAAATATTGCACAAAGCACCCCCCTTTTTTTCACAATAATACTAGTATTTTTCGTTCATTATTATTTTCAGTTTATATTAATAATTATTTTTCACTTTTTATTTGATGTGCTTTAAAAGTGTTTTAGTTTTTTTAAACTATATTTATTTATATCAACGATACTCCAAACAGTGGAAACAATTACAGAAATTAAAAAATATGATAATAATAACAGAATAGCATATAATGATAAATAACTGGTGCATTAAAATTATATTTAAATCGATTTAAATACTGAAGTCGACTTCTTTTACTAACTAGAATTTATTTGTAACTGTTTTATCCTTTGTATATACGGAAACTGGAACACATTTTTTTTGTAATATGCAGCATCCCCTAAACCAATATGGCTGAAAAATTAACTAATTAGATCTAAGTTATAAACGGGCCAAATTAACAGTAACATTGTAGGTGAGATAGGTTAGGTCAGGTTAGGTTTTCTGTGAGTGGATCCTTGTGGGCCCTCCATTGCGGCCATCAGCAGACCTATTGTGGCTCACTCCTAATTATATTTCATCCAAAAAATTACCAGTCTCTGAATGAAACTGATAACTTTATTGGGTAGAGTGTGTTCAGATCTAATGACAGCAGTTGTCCTTTGCCAAATATTGACTTGGTCCTTTCCACAGGTGTAAGACGTCGTCTGCCTTCTCATCATCCTCCAGGCATAGGCGGCACTCGGTATTTTCCATCAGGTCAGAGTTTATGCGGCAGTATCGGCAGTGCCCAGTATATAGGCCTATTCGTGTCTTCAGGTTTACTCCGTTTAACTCTAAAAATGTCTTAGCTCTTAATTTCAAAGTGTATTTTATAAACGCATTCGAATGAGCTAATCCTGGTAACTCTTGTCAATACTGAAGGGTTTTCCTTTCAGCCCAGGTTATGATAGCCATCTTGGCAGTACTTGAGGATATCCAAGTATTGGTTCTCGTCCGATGATTCGTGATCTTGCTCCTTCTCTCTCTAAAGAGTCGGCCATTTTCAAACCAGATTGACTGGGTATTCAGACCAGAGCCACTTTGTCATTTTTGGTCAAATGATTTAGAGCTTTATGACAGTTCCATACCGTTTTGGAGTTACACCGTAGGAGCCAAGAGCGTTTAGAGTTCCTTGGTTATCTGAAAATGTTTTTATTGATCTGTATGCAGGATGTACGTATATATTCCAGCCTTCGCGCATGCAGTTCAATGGCATGAACATCGGCCTGAAATATGGTTGCATTAGTACCCGAGGCTTGAGGATATCCTCATACTCTAGGGCATTCCCAGGATGCTATGACTCTTGATGTTATCCAGCAGTTTGTGGGTAAGATATTTCTAAGAAATTGTTGATCACATGTACATACATACATATACGCGTACAAGTATCTCAGAAAGTAATCCCAAATACATAATGTGGTTCCAAAACGTTATCGACAACTTGGATTTTTTTACAGAATAAATACTTCCCTATATAACTCTCTCAGTGAGAAGTTAAAAGGAATTTATTTCTGAAAATACCTGCATAAATTATATACTAATCGGTCAAGAGAGGAATATTATAATATAATGTAACAATGATAACATAATTACTTTGCATGCAAAATGTTGCAAATAAATAAAGAATAATTTTGCACGATATCAAAAGGTGTAATATAATTAAATCAATTACCAGCATAATTAGTAACAAATAAAAGTAAATGTGATATTGTTGTCGCTAATTATAAACGTAATATAATAATTCAGTTCTAGAACTTTAAACGATTTTTACTTTCGAGATACGAAATCGTAGAAAACAGTGATTTGGTGAATTTAACGTGTCACGTGCAATTGTTCTTGTTAATTATGTTTACCTATCATGATTTATGGTTATTTTGATAAAATTGTAAAAATCACGCAGAATCACAATAATAAATATTTTCTGTAGACGAAACAACCATTATATTACGATCATAAGATATATTTTTACATACTGATTAATGCATACCATAAACTTAATGTATGGCTATGAAATTCATCAAGAACTTAGATAGTTTTGGGACCATAATTAGGAAAAGTAATTTTGTTGTTTTTTATATCTCGGTGACATTGGACCTAGACAGGATCTTGTTATTTCAAAGAAAAAACGCAGTGTCGAGTGTGACCATCTTCCTTCAGTATTAATAAAAATCTGACAGAAAGTTCACAACTTTAGATTTGGTCTTACGTTAATAATAAAAAAAATGTATCTAATATTCCCAACTCAATGAATTTTAATAATGCAATACTAAATGATCCCCAGGAAATACTGGATGCATTTGCACAATTTTGCCAATCAACTTTTATTTCGTTAAATAATTTTAATGCCGCAAACATAGAGTTAAAATCTAACGCACCTTCTTTAATAATTCCAAGTATTACTGAAGATGATGTATTGAAAGTATTAAAAAAATTTAAATCGAAACTAACAACGGGGCCAGATGGCATTCCAGCATTCCTACTAAAAGATTGTGCCATTTTTGTAGCTAAACCTCTTGCCATAATTTTCAATGTGTCTCTGCAAGATCTAATTTGGAAAAGGTCTAAGATTTGTCCTATATTCAAAAACAAAAATAAAACCTCTATAGAGAATTATAGACCAATTACTATTTTGTGCAATTTCGGCAAGTTGTTCGAAGTAATTTTATATGAAATTCTATTTAGGCATTTAAAAGTTCAAATTTGCTCTTACCAGCATAGATTTCTACAGAGTAGATCTACTACCACAAATTTACTAAGTGTCACACAGTTTCTATCTGACACTTTAGATCGGGAGGGAAGGGGATGTCATTTATACGGACTTTTTAAATGCATTCGACAAAGTTGACCATAGATCATTGCTGCATAAACTATGCGATGTAGGACTTAGTGATGGATTCCTCCAGTTTTTTATTCCTATTTAAACAACAGAAGCCTATATGTGCAGTACCAGGGTTTTAAGTCTGTTGAAATGACAGCAACTTCAGGAGTTCCACAAGGATCCGTCCTAGGGCCTCTTTTGTTCATTATTTTCATAAATGATATCGTCTCTGAACTTAGTTGTAATGCTCTATTATATGCAGATGATCTAGAACTATATTCGTCAATTTCCAACTTTGAGGACTGTATTATTCTACAGGAAGATTTAAATAAATTGAATCTTTGGTGCGAACGAAATTTATTACCTCTCAATGTTAGTAAGTGCAATTGCATGAGTTTTACAAGAAAACTGCAGCCAATTGAATGCACATATTCAATTAACCAGGCTAATGTAACTAGATGTTACAAGTTTAAAGATTTGGGAGTAATCTGCAGATTAACTTTTACTGACCACATCAATGATATGGTAGCGAGCGCTTATAGAAGTCTTGGTTTTATAATAAGAAACAGCAAGCAGCTTGAGGAAACTGCTACACGGGAGTTACTCTTTTATGCTTTCGTTAGATCTAAATTGGAAGATGCTTGCCTAGTTTGAAATCCGGGATACGAAATTCATAAAATTCATATTGAGAAAGTACAGACGAAATTTGTACTATTTCTATGGTATTAGTCGGATGGCGTTTATCCCCCCAAGGCATTTTCAACAATATGTTATTACAAAGATATAATATAAATTTGTAGGTATATCATTACTATATCTAACCTTGTGATTTAACTTTCATATTAAGTTTAAAGTTAATATTTGTCATTGAAACTAATTTACATGTTACGATTTTTTAAAAAATCCTTATTTACATGTTCACACTGAACGCTTTAAATGAATCAATGGACCATTAAACGATATTATGATTATGAGAAAGTACATAATTTGTTCTTAGTCGACTCTGGATTACTTTCGTTGTTTGTTGAATGGTGTGAGATTTTATTGTTATTATGAAACGGTAATAATGACTGCTTATATAAAAAGTATTCCGGTTTTCCTCGCAAATGATATTATTCTCAATTAAGTACTAAGCATATATGGAAAACTCTCTTATAACTATAGAATTTACATCATACTTTATTTCCATATTAAATTAAAATTTCGGGTAACAGTTATTGCCATAAAACAGTTTTCTTATCTAGTACTTGATTATGATCATTCTTCTATTAAAATCTTATATGAATTACAAGTGCAGGGATAGGTACAGGGAGGGACGATTTTATATATTTTAACTGGTTTGGTTTTCTTTGTTAAAGAATAAATAAAATCTAATATTATGTGGGATAGTAATTATTTTTTGTATACCGCCCCCCACTCTTTGAGGTTAATACATTTTTAGGTGCGTGACATTTTTTTGGACAGACAAAAAACTTTTTCAAAATAATCAACCTGTGACTAATCCTTTTGGCGCAAAGGATTAGTTTTTTTAATAATCTTTAGGACAAGCTTGATACCCAAAGACACTGAAAACATGAATTCTTAATATTTCATTTGTACTATTTTAGTTTTATTTATTACGACGAAAAATATAATAATTCTGTGGCTGTATACAGATTAGTTGTATTTAAGACGTTTGATATCATATATATTGATTACTTCGTTCCACTTCATAAGATACCGAGCCATAAATTTCACTTAAAAATATTACAAAATAAATAAAAATGAGTCTACTGATAAAACTGTCATAAAATTAATTATTTCTTGGTTACATTGCCCACTATAGCGTTAATTTCTAAATATTTCAAAACACAACCTTACAGTTTTTGTGCATAATGCCTGCATAGACTATGGCTCAGCTTGTTCCTGTTGAAATATACAGAAACATTAATTAGTAATTTTTAGTTTCGACACAATTATTTAGAATGATGTTTATGAAGACACTACTTTTAATTTTAATTTCCTTCTCATTTCATAAAATCTACATTTATTCGTAAAAATTCGTAAAACTGTGGCTACGACTTAGAGACTTACTTTAAATAAATTAAGAAGACATTAGGCAATGTAGAAATTGATTATATATGTACATTTTTGCAGCAGGAAGGCCCATAAACTGTTAATATCAGAGTATTAAATCGAAATTTAGATTTCAAGTTAAAGCAGAACAAATCTAATAGTCTCTTGTAGCAATATCTTTGTTTATCGTTATCTATTAACCGTTAAGTAATAATAACAAATTTCAAAGCAATATTTTTTTTGTTAACTTTATAGAAAGAAGTCTAAGTACGGTTCACAAAATGCGTATAAATTTCAATGAATTCATAACATAATTAAACATTCTTCCAATAATACTCATATCAATAATTTTATAAGTATAAGTATATTTATATAGTGCATGCAATTGCATTCGTATTTCTGCGTTCAGTGACAAGGGAAAGGTAAAATCGATTATTCATAATAAAGGTTATCAGTAGTAACAAAAAAATAATAGAAACCTTAAGTATTGCATGAAAGTTAATCAATAGTTAATTGTAAGCTGTAGATTAATAACTATATTACTACACTTTGTCTTATGTATAAACTGCAACCATTAAAGAGAATATAATTGCATTTTACATAAAAACATTGGTGGAATACTAAACAATAATTACGGTACAAAAGTAACAATTAAAAAATTGGATTAAAAATGTTTTGTCAATTATAGTAACAGTAAAGCTGAAAAAATTCCCGTTGTCAAAATTTAAAGCAAACTGTTGATTTTAAATAATCCGAATAATAGGAAAAGCAGGTTTTTTATTTTCTCTATTTTCGAAACACATTATTTGATAAAATCGCCATTTTCTATTTCGAAGATAACTTACTATTGAAAACACCCTATACATGCTTAACATACGATACCTCCGTCGTCCTTAACTTTAATGAAATTTGAGGCAAGCATATACGCACAATTTTCTATATTTTATATTTTATTGCGGAATTATAAATATTTTTATTAGTGTTATTTTCACTAGCACTATTCGTAATTCTCTTGATAGAGCTGCCAAAAAAAGAAGAATTTTTTCAATTTTCCAATGATAAAAAAACACATACGTTAGAGCCACAGAAATTCATCCTTAGGAGATTTCAATTAAACATAGGACCACGAACCTCCTCATCTAATAAATCTAATAAAAACATTATCCTACCATCCTGTATTGCTACCTTTAAACCAACGTTTTATCATGGATGCTTATAAGAAGATTTAAATGATGAATTAGGAAAAAAATGAGCTATACTTTAAAAACGATTAAAAATTAAATTATACCGTAAAAAAATTTTGTGGTATTTATTGATTTGAAAGAGGTCGAATCTGCACAAAAACGAAGTATTTTCATTTTCTGAAATCTGTAATAGATCCATCACTCAATAAATTGTATTCAGCTAATACATATGCCACTTTTTCCTTTTTTCTTTTCTCTTTTTGTTGTATTCAAAAAAAATTGTTTGACAAAATCAGTGCTCAGTATTTCGGAGAAACATACACTTCTTGTATATACTTAACATAATACCTCTATTATCCTTAATATTTAATGAAATTTGTGACAAATACCTAAGCACAATTTTCTATTGTCAAGTAAGTTTTATAGTGGCACTAAGATTATATTTAATTTTCAATAACAGTACAGTTAATTATTTTCATGCAAATGCCAAAGGAGGAGATTTATTTAACAATGTCTTCCAGTGATAAAACCATTTGTTAGAGCCACAGAAATTCCTCATTCTTTAGAGATTTCAATAAAACACAAGACGACGAACTTTGTGTCTAATAAAAACATCATCTTATCGTCTTACATTTGTATCATTTGGCCAAAGGATATTGATAATTACAGGAAGACTTGAATGGGCAATTAATAAAAAATCGAATTCTACCTCAAAGGCACCTAATTAAAAATTCAATTCAGTAAATTTTTAAATTAAAATTCTTAGATATATTAAAGACGGATAACAATAAATTCCACAACAACTCAAACCAAAAAAGATATTCTCTCGACAAGACTTTGTCCATTGTTATATTACAGTATCTACTGTGACATGAGTAAATTAACAAGAGCTACCTATTTGTAAGAAATGATGAGATAAAAAACTATATTTTTCTACATAATAATTATTAGACTCACAGCTGGAAAAACACTTTGGGGACTTTGGAATATGAAATAATTTACTAAGTAAGCATTTTCAAACAAATAAAGTGGTTAAGTAACAGTCGATAGAGCTTTCTACCAAGGATGTTTTTGATCTATCGACGTAAAAGATGCTATGTACTGAGTTGCTTACAACATTTTATTAAAATTCATTCATTAAGGCAGACAAATTTGTAATATCATAAATACCATCAATTTAAATATCATTGATACGTATTTGCGCTGTTTCACTACGTTATATAAACAAATACATATTAATGCTAACTTTCACATAATCTTCATTTGTTACCTATACCTGTAAGCTTAACTCATAATGACATGCATGCGGGAATAAACGTACTTATTATAATTACAAAGCAAATAAAATGGAAAGCATTTTCATAGTAAATTGTTCATGTAAAATATACAGGATATAATAGAAATTTTATTTCGCAAATATTGCGTAATACTACGATAAAATAATATTATCATACGGTAAGTTTATTTAGTTGCCTCCATTTACTTCACTTTATTAGGAAATGCTTAATAACCTTGTAAACATTACGAACAACGGAGAAATAGTAAAATCATTTAAAAAAATTAACTATGGCCAGTAAATGACATTTTCCCTTTTGATTTATACATCTAAATTTCAATTCTTAAATTTTAAACAAACCCCCCAAAACTGGTTGCGTGTAAGGGGGATAAAAAAAAAAAAAATTTTTTTTTTTTTTTTTTTTTTTTTTTCAGGGTTATTCATTATAAATTACCACCCATAGTTATTATTGCCTATAAAAAAAAGTTTTAAATAGAACTTGTGTGGTTATGACTGAGTTTTGATAAAATGATATCAAAAATAAAGTAGCGGGCAGATTTCAGGGGATACAAAAAATAATATTTTTTTTTAATGGGATACCCTGTATATTATTAAGTTTTTAGAATGATATTTTGTTCCTGATTTCAAAAATATACCATATGTAACCCTATCATATACTGTTTTTAAGTTATTAAACGTCGAATATCTTAGTTAAACTAGTTACTGTAAATATGGAAAAGTTAATATTATTAAAGTGAGCTATGAAAGTGGCAACTGTTATGTTCGATAAGTGATATTTCTTTAATGAAATAATCAAAATGGTTTAGAGTGAGAAAGAAAAAAGTACAAATATTTACTTGTTACATACAAAATAACAAAAATAAACGTGCAGCAAAAAGAGCATATAGGGTATTGTATCCAAATCGTCCAACACCACAGAAAATACGTTCAAAAATATTTACCGAAAGGTGAATAATACCTCCAGTTTTAGTAGAAAAAAGCGTGTAGTTCAAGCAAACCAGGAAGAACAGCTAGATATACTGCTTCATCTCGAAGGTAAGCCCATCCATATTTATTTACGAATAGACTTTTTTAAAACATTGTATTATTTTTTAGAAAATTCTGAATATAGTATAAATAATGCAGTCGATCAATTAGGTAAAAATTATTCCAAAATCCTACGTACGTTAAAAAATAACAGCTAAAGACCATATAAAATTTTACCCGTACAAGTTTTAACAGAGGCTCATAAAAAGGAAAGGCTGGAATTTTGCCGCCAGATGAATCAAAAGTTGGATGAAGATCCCGATTTTTTACTACAATATTATGGACTGATACATCATCCTTTTCTACGGCAGGATTTTCTAATAGGAAAAATCGAAGGTCGTGGGAAAACAAGCACAACAGAAAAAGATTGGTAAAACAAATAAAAAAGTCAGGAAGAAAAAGTATTAGCGTTTGGTGTGGAATTTTCAGAAACAAAATTGTTGGGCCTATATTTTATGATTATACTTTAACAGGAGTTACCTATCTGGAAATAATTATCCCAGAAGCAGAAAATATTCTTTTTGCAGAATATTCCGGAAGCCGAACTTGATGATATGATTTGGATGCAGGATGGGGCAACTCCGCATAGTTCCCCGTTCGAAATCATTTGAATAATGTATTCCCAATATGGATAGGGAAAAATGGACCTAGAGATGACCACCTAGCAGTCCGTATTTGACCCCTATGGATTATTTTTTTTGGGGATTTCTAAAAGACATTGTCAATAATAATAATAGTATTCAAGTCATTAAAGACAGGATTCGACTTGATGTAAATAATCTGAATGTGAACAATGAAGCCATTTCCGGTGGAATTATAAATATAAGAATGTTATCAATTATGCATTGACAATAATGGTAGACACATCGAACATCTTTTCTGAGTTATCATTGATTTATATTTAAATTTCCTAAATAAATCTTTGTTATCTATTTTGTATAAATATTTGGTTTTTTTCTTCCTCACTGTAAACCATTTCGATTGTGTCACTTATCAAACATAATAGTTGCCATTTTCATAGCTCACTTTAATAATATTAACTTTTCCATATTTACAGTAACTAATTTAACTAAGATATTCGACGTTTAATAACTCAAAAACGGTATATGGTAGGGGTAACACATGGTATGTTTTTGAAATCAGGAACAAAGGATCATTCCAAAAATTTAATAATATACAGGGTATCCCATTTAAAAAAAATATATTATTGTTTTGTATCCCCTGAAATCTGCAAGCTACTGTACTTTTGAGAGCATTTTAACAAAATTCAGTCATAACCACACAACTTTTATTTAAAACTTTTTTCTGTACTAACTAACTAACATTAAATTTTCTTCAACACATAATTTTCGAAACATTTCAAAACATATTCTAGAAAATTTATGCATAATTGATCACTTTAAGCAAAAATGGCTCTACAGATTTATACCGAAAGGTTTAAAATGACTTTTTTTTCAATAACTTAAATCGTTTGGAGCTAACGGGTGGACAGAGTGACATATATCATCACGAAGAACATTTGAATAAGTGCATAATTATTTTGAGAGAAAAGAAAATTTTCTTGACCTCTTTATATCCTAAAAAATGTCGACTATATTAAATATTGCAATAATGTTACATTTCTATATCGTTGTCATTTGGCGCTTTCTATCAATGGGCGGGCATAGAATGGGGTCCTCGGTCAGTTTCATCACAAAAGAATAGAATTACCATCAAAAATAGGAACTGTAGTGGAACACCAATTTAAAAGAAGATGTATGATGGTGTGATTAATAACTAATGGATACTTTTCTTTATTAAATTTTCTAAATTTGTTGTCTGTTTTCTTATGTTTGTTTTAAATAAATAATACCGGCATGCACAATGAAAGTTAATTAGTTTAAATCAATTTTAATAATTACATGCATGCATGTTACAATGTTACATGTCACGTAGAAGAATAGTACCCATAATTTTCTGTAATTTGTTTATTACAATAAAAAGTGTAGTTATTGTTTACCTACCTCATTAGTAATTTTTACTTTCTCCAAGTTACATATTTATTATTACTCATGTGAAGTGTTTAAATATTTCATATATTTTTTTAACCTGAACTGGGAGATAATGTACAAATAACGTCAAAATTAATTATAATTAAATATTCTGAATTAGTAGCTACTTATGTTTTCCGAAAATACTATTGGGACAGTCAGTAGTTTTGTATACCTACTGATTTCCAATCGAGGTGATACTTTCATTAAAGAGGTTTTGATAATAAGAAATATTTATTTTAACAAAGTGATCAAAGATTTTCGCTAAAATGTATTGTACGCAAATACACCTTGAGAAGCAATAATTACTGTATTAAAACATATAACTATGTTATGTTCAGAAAATTTTGTTTTATAAATTCTAATGATATCAACACTGCGAATTTTTTCAACTTTCCTCAATACATATTCTCAGTTTCAAATCAATGCAATATAGCCTCATAAGACAAATTTTAAAACATTAATAAAGAGATAATTAGATTTAGAGTTTAGATCTTGTCAAATGTGAATAAGAATGATTACATATTACAACTAAATTCCTGATTGGCTTATTTAAATTCTTAACATTGGTATAAAATCACTAGGCATGCCCATGTAAAGGATATTTGGCTGGATAAATTTCGTTTTTATTTTCGAAAAAGTGCATACAACATATTACCACAGCCATATCAAGAAAATATGCATACAGTCACTTAACAAAACTTTGACCATCTGGAGTACAAGTTCAGTTTTCAATTTAATGCGAAAAGTGTCAATGTGGCTTAACTTCGATACATCCAGAGCTACAACATTGAGAGTAGCTGTATCAAAAGTATAGGATAAGCTACCGTTTTATATAATTTTTCGATTAGCTTCAGACATACAAACAATGAACCGTGGAATATCGAATTATGGATGAATCATCGGCAAGAGTTTTAATTTTAAAAACGTAACTGTTCTAGATGATGTCTAGTATTTTTATTCCTGATATAAAACAAGTAATTCATATGAACTGATTTTTTCTGTAGAACAGTAGTCATTTACATTAGATCTAAAGGAGAAAGTAAAATAATACGTCCAAAAAAACTCTACTTTGACTCATTAACAGTAACAATGCTTTGCAAATGGTGATTTCGCCAATTTAACTGATGTGATTAAACACAATTGTAATGTATGTAAGTAGTATTTCCTGAAGTTATCTAATATTTCAAATCATTTAAATTAATTCATACTATTTAATTTCGTAATTATTAACAACTAAATTAATTTCATGAGTTTAATTTAATCAATAATTAATTAAGTACAATTATTACACAGGTAATTATCACTTATTTAATTAGATACATTTTATTAAACCCTCCACTGAAGAAGTAAAAAACATATAATAAGCTTTAAATTTTGACGGCTTTCTGTTTAAGCAATGTCAAAATATCAAAATTTGAGAACTGCTTTTTTTTACTATATTACCTTTTTGATTATGAATTCATCTTCCTAGCCGTTCTTTCCTAGTACAAGAAATAATAAGTATATGCGTAAAACATATGAATAAATAACACCGGCACACAAAAAAAAAGTTGTTTGTACATTTGACGACACCTACCTCCCGACATGTATTTCGACCCGCTGAATCCGAATTTGAAGTCAGTTTGGACCGTACACCCTCAAATATTGAGTAAATTTAAAAACCGTAAAAAATAGCGAAAATTGGGTGTTTTGGTAATAAAAAAAATTGTGGATCTAAACCAAGCCTAATTTTTATGTATTTCGATCCGCTGAATACGAATCTAAAGTATATTTAGACCATAAGCCGTTTTAAATCTAAGTAAATTGTAAAAAACCCTCGAAAATTGCTAAAGATGGCAAAAAAATTGTGATTATGTTGTTTATTTTTCCAACACTATTTTTATTTACGAAGATAATTATTTTATATCCTAATCTATTTAACTTATTACTAACTTTATACCTACTCTTAGGTCTATAATTAATATATTTATAATTTCCATTGGAAGCTTCTGAATAACCAGCATAAAACTCATTAAGAATATATTTTTTTTTGTTTCGCCTTTTTTAATATTACCAATTAATAGTTTTAACAAAATATTTCTGAAACATTTAAATGCAAAAAATTTCTTTCCTTTTAATAATTTGAACAAAATGCTTCACAAGGTGCAAACCGCGGAATCAGTTCATTGTATTAATTTTTTTAATAAACATCGTCCATGAGTTCTTATGTTGACTCAATCGGATTTTTATTCTGGCTTCAATGTCTTTTGCATCCTATTAAACCATTTTATTGCACCATAAGATAAACATCTTAATAAATTAGTTAACAGACAAATGAAATGAATAAAATATATTTGACTTAAATTCAATTCGAAATAGTTTTTTACCAGTTGCCTATTTATATTGCATATAGAAAATTCTCAAAAAGAATAGGTATTGTTTTTCTTATTTTCGTAAAACAAGCAAAATACTGTATAACACAATTAAGCACGTTTGGATATGTTGGAGCATACAAACAATGCAGAACACCTTATAATTGAAGATCAAAAGTTTTATTGAGCGCATATTGTAAGTTCTTTCTTGTAAAAATGGATTCAGATCTCTATAGAATTGTACAGCTGCATTTACTTTGAATGACCAGTGGGCGCTGATATCCATGTCTGCTTTCGGAGACAGGGCAAACTTATTATTAAAACAGGTTAGCTCAAAGGGTATCAGGGTGGTATATCGTTTTAATATCGTTGAGCTATCCTGCTTCAGTAAAAAGCTTAGTCCTCATCGCCGCAAATAATACATCGATACCAGCCCTCCGGTCAATTAAATTAAACATAGCTGTACATAAAGTCTAATAATAATTCCACCTAAAGACTTTACTACGACTACTATATTTTAAATTGTTTGTTAATCATAGATTGTTTTCCATATGCATCGATTTGCTATTAAAGGACAGCATTCTAGCAACAAGTGATGGGCTGTGATGAATAACAAAGCTACACTGCTCTTTATTTGGGGCAACACATTTGACTTTTCTGCAAAATAAATATTCAAAATGCATTTAATTAGAATATCATCAGGATAGGAACGAAATAACGATTAATTCAATCTTCAATTATTGAGATAATGTTTTAACTTTATTATTTCCGTAAGAACTGGACCGTAATTTTAAGAAAACTAATTAAAAATTAAGGACCGAGGGATACGTGTCATATTCAAATTTTTTTGACAAACTGCCTTAAATCAGTATTTGTAGCAGATTTTTGGATTATGTATTACTTCCTCAGCCCTCAGTGATTCGTGAAAAAAATTTTGAAAATTTGTATTGCATTTCTGGCAATCTCAACGAATTATGACGATACACAAAATTTCAGACAGAATTTTTTCTGTCTGTATATCTGTGTGGTTCGCGATAGCAGCTACAGTTTTTGAGATAAAACTTTCAAATTTGGTACACACATTCTAAAGGTCAAGGAAAGATTGAGTTCGTTGATGAACACAATCGGTCCCAATGTCTAAAAAATATTAGTGACATTCCACCAATGTGGCTTTTTTGAAACGTCAAAATGTGACTTTTTTGAAACGTCAAAAAATGTGACTTTTTTGAAACGTCAAAAATTACTTTTATTATAAACTCCACCACACGTCGAGTTTTGCTACGGTGAGGAAGTTCTGATCCCGGGTTTTTTTTTTTTTATTTTCCTAGAATAAGAAATAAAACCCAGAGGAAATTATCTGTATTTAATAATATTAAAATGGCAATAGCTGGAAATACTCGAAAAGTTCAACCAGATATTTTTTGGTGCATACAAACAATCTAATAAATGTATAGTAATTTGATTTTTTTTTAACTAGGTACGAAATATCAAATCACGTATTTCAATTTTCTTTATAATTGCCTATTTCAATACATCTTAGAGCTGATAATAGAATATATGACGCACCCTGTAAGTAATTTAAATTTATAAATATTTCAACGTATTTTTACAGATAACACAATTTTATAATTCTTATGAAAACGTGATGATCGAACAGTAATTTAATGTGTCGTTTTGAAATGCGGTGGTCCGAAATGCGGAGTTCTGAAAACATTGTTGAAGATATTTAAAAAATTATTCGACTTGCTCAATGTTTTGTTATACAATAACTTAAATCTTATTTCAACACTGCAAATCAATCTCAAAATAATCAATTTAACAGTTGATAAAATATTAAAATTTCCCTAATTTTTTTATACATATCAGACACTGACTTAACAACAGAAACATTCATAACAAAGAAAATCAGTAAATACCTAGATACTTACTTTTAAGGGCCCAGTTGTCGGCTCTACCCAGTCCTCGAATATAAGCATCCACATCTTTCTGACAACCTAAGGTCAGAGAATACTTAAACCTCTTCCAATTTGCTGCTAGCAATTCCGTGTTATAAAAGTCCAACACCCTAGCCAAACTTGCTGTCACAGTATGAGAGGATTTATGTCCACTAACACTAACATTCACAGGCGGTAGTGAATATTTTGCCTCCACAGTTGTTCCTTCACTATATTCCATTTCCCTTAAATCCCGGTCTAACTCGGAAAGAGTTGTGGAATTTGAAGAAACATATTTTATGTAAGTTAGCACAAAAAGTGCTTTCAAAATTTTCATATTTATTCTTTTTGTTTAAATCACCCTCGTTAATGAAAAAATATATACCGCGCACGACAAGTTCAAGAATAACTGGTGAACGGAGTAAGTTCTTGTATCTGCACCGTGCATAAGGTGGCGATCCCCCGTAACTTCTCTCTCTACCAGAGAATGAAGAACATTTCTTTGGTAATGGTAATGAATCCCCACTGAATATTATTTAATAGTGATTAAATTAAGTTATTTCGAATTAATTATTCGTATTAAAGATGTAATAGCCATATCAATAGAAAAATATTACATATTTATATGAATTTTGCATAAAACTATTTGCCTGTTTCATGACCCTACTTCACATCTTAATTTTCAATAAAAATTATGAAGTTGACCCAGGCGAATGTTAATAAGTTAGTAGGTAACAAAAATTTTCATTAGTATGTGTGTCTATTTTACGGTATATCTTAAAAAAATATATGATTCTACACGACAGGTGTTTGAATTTCAATAAACGTATTCTTCAATTCTCCACCCTTTAAACCATGATATTCTTGAAAATCGTCTTAATTTCGGAAATATAATCTACCCCGGTCAGCTGTGGAATAAACTTTTGAGATAGGTACCCAAGCGTACATAATTTAAATTGTTCAAATTTGTTGCTAATAATTTTCTAACACTATACAGTCCCCAACAGCAATCAATCTCCTAAAGGAGGCGCAAATGCACAGATAAACGACGGAAAATTTCCCAGCATTTAAATTGTGTTTATAATTAAGTTATACTACTTGGTTAATTTTTTTTTGTTTTGTGTGTTGGTTAATTTTTTATGTAGGTATATTTAATAAAATAAGTTTATTTTTTTTATTATATGTTAGAGGGGCGCAAACTATTGATAAGGCACAGAGGGCAACAAGGTCTAGTCTAAATATACATTTGATATCCAAAGTAACCCTGGTGGAAATAGTTTCTGCCAATAATCTAATTTAGTCTTGCAGTGTTCTGAAAAACAATTCCAGAAGAATGAGTAAGTCTAAAAAATTCTGAAACATTCTGAAAAAGTATGAAAAGGTCTATGTAAAACTTACTAATCATTTTAAAGACTGCATTTTTACAAGTTTTTGGACTCTTCTAGAATACTTTTTCAGAATTAATCAGATCTTTCATGAAAATTTAGCTAAAGTAAAAGTAAGACTTTTTCAGAGTTAATCAGTAAAATTTAAAACATTTCAGATTTTCGAAAAATTATTTACTGTAGGTTTTCTCATATTTATTACTTCTCGTAAGGAATATAGAAACTTGATAGAGGAGGGTTATTAGTAAAAAAAATATTAATGTTTTTATTCTATACATTTTTAAATTTTATTTACAGATTTTTTTTGATAATTATTATTATTATAATATATATAATACAAAGAAATACTTACAAATAAATATATAATACAAAATATTTCAAAAACATTTAGGAAATACTTAATAAAATACATATAATTCAAATTATTTCAAAAACATTTAAGAAATACACTTAATAAAATGTTATATAATACAAGTGATTTTAAGAAATATTAACGAAATACTTTTAAGATAAATATAATATAAACTATTTCAAGAATATTTAATTAATACTAATAATAAATATATATACCTGGTACAAAATATTTCAAAAACATTTAAGAAATACACGTAATAAAACATACAATACAGTATTAGTACACAATTTATTCTAAAACCATAAGTCTATCGCGTCTAGCACAGACTACACAGAGGTTCTCTGTGGCGTCTAGTCAGTCATAATCAGGGGTTCTGATTGGCCATCCTAAATCGAATGATGCATTGTTGCGCATGCCATCACCCCACTTTAAATTTCACTTCTACGTTCCACGTATGATGCCAACTTTATCTATGATGACAACAGCTAATGTAGAAGAGGTGCCTTTTGTGTTCGGTTATAAAATAATAGTGTAGTGTTGATTGTTAGGATTATATCGATATAAACAAAAGCACGTATGTCCAATCGAAAATATTGTAAAAGTACAGATATATCCGGAGTTATGTGAACATTAATAATAATGCATGCCCACTTGTTTTACCAGCAACGGCTTTGGCGGTGCAAGATTTGGAATTTTTGGAAATGAAATGAATGCTGCTACTAATGATAGAAATCAAGAATGCTCTGTGCATCATGATCCAAACGATCCAACTTTATCTGAAATACTTTGTATTATATATATTATAATAATAATAATTATCGTCTTGTAATTATTTAATAAAAACAGTTCGTATATTTTAACCGTATATAATTAATTATCAAAAAAAATCTGTAAATAAAATTTAAAAATGTATAGAATAAAAACATTAATATTTTTTTTACTAATAACCCTCCTCCTATCAAGTTTCTATATTCCTTACGAGAAGTAATAAATATGAGAAAACCTACAGTAAATAATTTTTCGAAAATCTGAAATGTTTTAAATTTTAGTGATTAACTCTGAAAAAGTCTTACTTTTACTTTAGCTAAATTTTCATGAAAGATCTGATTAATTCTGAAAAAGTATTCTAGAAGAGTCCAAAAACTTGTAAAAATGCAGTCTTTAAAATGATTAGTAAATTTTACATAGATCTTTTCATACTTTTTCAGAATGTTTCAGAATTTTTTAGACTTACTCATTCTTCTGGAATTGTTTTTCAGAACACTGCAAGACTAAATTAGATTATTGGCAGAAACTATTTCCACCAAGGAAGTCCTGAATATACCTCTCTATCCTTATGATATACATTAAGCTCCTTTAAAATGGATCCCTTTCTGGATTTATAGGATGTTTAATTAAGGAATATTGACATCCACAAGATATCCTTTCTCTTAATAAAATTTTCATGTTTTAAAATTGTTAGTAACTCAAATAATAGTAATAGATGGATAGATAGTTTATTTGACCACGTTATGTATAGTTTATACGAGCACAATTGAAATTGAATAAAAACTAAAAGCCAGCAAAAAACAGTCGGCATCTCTTTATTCTATATATTATTGTATATGTACAATAAAGAGATGCCGACTGTTTTTGCTGGCTTTTAGTTTTTATACGATTTCAATTGTGCTCGTATAAACTATACAGATATATACATTTGTAGCAAGTCGGGAAACAAACACAATCCTATGGTAGTATAAATTAGAAGTTGAGCAGTGTATAATAGTGTAAAGTGTAAATAAATACAAATATATAAATATTGGTCAAAACAGAAACAATAAAATTTATGATAATGCACTAGAACAAAAGAGGATAAAAACACAGGGGAAAGACTATATAACAAATTACATAAAAATAAAAAGTATTTAGAAACCAGGTAACTCTACTCCAGATTAATATAAAGCACCTATTTTTATGTACTAGTATATGATTCGTGATTATAAAATAGTTTCTGTCTGAAATAGAGTTAGCATAAAATCATCTACGAAATAAAAACAATATTTGAGTATAAATTTTTTAACAGTTTTTTTAAATGTATTTAAATTTAATAATTTTGTTATGTGGCAAATTATTTTTCGACTTTTGGACACATGTCCAATATCTTGGTTGTTTGCTAAGTTATGAAAAAAACAACTTTTACATTCTTGAGGCACTTTTTTCTGTATAATACAGTGGCGTCGAGAAAATTAAAAAAAAAAGGGCAATTTCGAGTGATGTGTAAGTATTTAATAGCAAAAATAATCTTTCAGTAGATTACTTTTTGCGTTTTTTTTTATATTTATTCCAAGTAGACGTGTGTCATCTATGACAGTATTTATCCGTTTGTCAGTAAATTGCATATTAATAATTTTGTTTCCATCATAATTACACCCCACTTAATCGTAAAAATGAAGATGTCTTATGAAAATTACGAGAAATATGATATGCTAGAATGCTTTATTCAAAGTAATAACAATTGTGATATTGCATCCGAAATATATTTGAAATGCTATAAGGCAAAATATGTAGAAAGCAGGGCGTTAGTACCCAAAATTAACCTCAGTTGGCATAATAATTAAATTATACTTGCAAGTGATTTTCCCAAATAGTCAACATGACCAGACCAACTTAAATTATCATTCAATATAACTCCTGGCAACTTAACACTTTCTTCTCTAGTAATAGCATGGTCTGAAGATAAAAGTAGATTCTATGATTTACCACTTTTAAGTTTAAGATTATTTGCGACAAACCATTTCTCAGCAGTTTTTTCAATTGTTTCAAATTTATTTACTAAGTTTAAATAATCTGTATCCGAAGTAATTAAAGTGTATGTATCATTGGCAAAAAGTATACAATTGTAGGGATGAAGAAAGTAGCAAATATCATCAAATGAACAAAAGTGAAGTGGTCCCAAGACAGATCCTTGGGGCACTCCATGTTTAACATCACTAAAACATAAATCAATTAAGAGGTATTAATTAGTTTTAATATTGATCGAATTATGTAGGCATGAGTAACGTTTCTTTCAAGTTTCTACATAGTTTTTAAGAGTAAATGTCTTGAATATTACATTTTGTACCCAAAAAAAATCTCACATCTTAAACCCCTAGAAAAATACCTGCGGACGCCTATGGTGATATCAACATTTTACTTTTTGGATGGTATTTTTTCAACTACAAAATCTTAATCAAAAATATGTATATTTGAAATATTCCTGAGCCATTTTAATTTCATATTTAACATTTTAAATTAAATTACATTTTTATGAAAAAGATTTAATTTTTTCTTCACAAACATTTTAAAATTGGGCAATAGACAACTTATGTGATTCTAGCTTTAAAACCAAAGCAGAAATTCATTTTGAAAATGCTCAACTAAATTATTTTGGAATTGTGGAAGACAAATTTTGGAGATCATTATTTAGACACTGACATGAATACAGTCACACAAATGGGGTAATGTCAGAAACTACCATAACAACAATTCTTTGCATAAACACTAAATAAGAGTGTAATACGATTATGTAGTCTCACAGGCCACATGTGCTGCCAAGGTGTCTCACATGGAGACACCCCCGTGGTGCTGGTGCAAACAGACTGAATTAAATAACACAAATTAATACAATCATGATAAAATTCATAATTATATTAAAAAAATAAATGATTAAATTTCCGTTATTCTTTCATCTGTTTAAGTAAAATTCAGCTTTGTGAAGCTCTGCAGCACTTGTTGTCTAGACGCCGTGACCAAGAGCGGAAATTTTTTTTCATCTTCCTAAAGAATTATTCGTTATACAGTCATGGGAAAGCTGGAATTTATCAGCAGAGACCGGAACGAAAGAATAATAATTACTAAAAATGTTACGTTCGCAACCCTGCCAGTATCACCGCCTTCAGTTTTTCGCTGGCATCCTTATGCGTGATTTTATGGATTTTTTTTTACATTTCTCACATCTCTGCAATGAACTATACTATGACAATATGACCTGATATTATCACAAATAACGAAATAACTTACACAAAATAATTCAATTTTATAATAATTCTATTATAAAAAATATGATAAAAATTTAGTAACTTACATTTTATTAAAAATTATAGTACAATACAAACAAAATAAATTAATTTATGAAGATGTGTCATCCAAGAATTAATTTGAATAAGATAGTTACTATATTTAGAAATATCAGTGGAACTGAAATAAAAATGAATTATTAGTTTTAATAAGTACTAAATTGTGTGTAATATGCTCACTTCTTACTACTGTTCTTATGGAATGTAATAAATTGAACATTTGAGCTTTTGTAGATGGATGTTCTCCAAAACCTTGGACATTACCACTTTTTGCACTCCAGCCAACTAAAAATTGAGTAAGATGTATTTATCCAAGCAAATATTTAATATTATATATAATATATATTTTATAATTTTTTAAATTTTCTCCCATCGCATCTGACGAAAAAAAAATTTAAACAATTCAACATGCAATTTAGCTATAAAGTTTTTAAATTACGCCTTGAACAAACCCTTTTAATTTAAGCCAAACTCAGTAAGTTTAGTATCTAATACTAGTATGTCAAATCGCTTACATGATCTTGCAAACAGCAAAATACAAAAAAAAGGGTAAATATGAAAACATAATATTTCAACAATGTATTAGTTATTTTATATTTTAAAAGCAACATAATAAATTATTAGCAACGGAACCTACATTTTACATACAAAACTTTGAAAATTTGAGGTTAGACACGTAAATCTTTACCTTTAGCAAGGAATCTATCCTCATTTAAAATACATACAGCATTTAAACATAATAACGTTGCTTCAAATAGGTTCCAAAGTGTAAAGGCCATTACTATTTATAAATTCTAATTAAAATTTATTTTTTTCTTAAAAAATTATAAACATTTCAACAGATTTTTCGGAATAAAAACACGTCAAGTTGTCATTTATTAATTATTTCAAGCGCGTTCAGTAATACGAAGCATAGAAACTAGAGATGGGTCGTTATTTCTGTAACGTTATTTTGGAACGTTATTTGGTGATAACGTTACGACTCGTTATTAAATCATAAAATAACATGTTACTCTGGAACGGCTACCGCAGGGCGGCAACGATCATGTTGTATCGATATCATGCCATCGCATAACGACATATAACTTGATAAAAGGAATGGGAATACCTCATAGGCGTGGCGACATTTGAGGAGAGGAATGAATAACAGAATAATACCTACATTATTTGACATTTCGTTATTTGTTAAACTTAAAATACTGTTTAGCGAAATACGTTCCAAAGTAACGTTATTTTGGAACGTTATTTTTTCGGAACTGGAACGAATGTAACGTTCCACTAGAGTAGTGTTATTTCCCATGACTAAAACTCGCGTCTTAAAGGAGACACAGCTCGATAGATTGGGCGCGTTCAGTATGTGCAGAGACCAGCGGTTGAAATGCTTGATAAATCATAAGGTTCTAGATGCACTGCTTAATTTCATCATAGCAATCTGATTAATAAATCCAGCAAGCTTTTGCACACTTTTGTTCTGTACATGATAATGAAAAATGTAAACTATGCAGATTTAATAAGTGAAATTACAGGCATAACTATAAGATATTATGAGTACACTATGGAACATGGTTCTATCAATTCCTTTATCTATGGTTTTATGGCGTGTATATTTGGTTGCCGAGTACTATGGATCACATTTTGTTTACAGTACAATGAAAATGTTATCTCTGACAAAAATAATAATAATTATATTTTTATGTGACGTGATAGAGTGATGTTACGTTGTGTTTCTTTTTAATGAATACTACGAGTATAATAATTACCGTTTGTTAATGTTTATTAGTCTAGTTAGAACAGTATGACAGTTTTAAGTCCGTTTGTGTACTGGGCACAAAGCGAAAATAATGTATTCATAAAAGTAGATTTAAAAGATGTGAAGGTAGAAAATAAAAATCTAATTAAGGTAAATATACGTTTTTAAATGGAGCTTTTTCAGGAACCACTTGTAGTTCTAGAAAAAAGAAAATTACAATTAAAAACTAAAGGTTCTGGAGCACAAGGATTTAAGGACTATGAATTTTTTATTGATTTTCACTCTGAAGTAGATGACAGTGTAAGTTATGTTTATTCCTTAACTTATTCATCAGGAAGTATTTCTTTAAGTAAATAGTCTTTAATTGTTGATTATTTTACAATTTCGAATAATAAATAAAATAATTCCATAACACTGGTGTTCATAGCTGCATCGTGTTTCCTTTTGTGGTATATTGCACAATTCCCTTTTTTTTTAATTATCAATATTATTATCTCGGTTAGATAAACGATTAAACAATAACAAGTGTACCTATCTATTTGTGTTGTAAATTTAAACAAAATTTTTGAATTTGTAGAAAAATGGTCTTAAAGTTACCGATCACAAAATCGACCTAACGTTGACCAAATCACAAAAAGGGTGGTGGCCTCGATTGACATCTCAACCTCAGAAACCTGTATGGCTTAAAGTTGACTTTGATCGTTGGCAATCAGAAGATGATTTAATTGATGAAGATGTAAGGGATGTTCGAGAAGACTATCCAGATTTGTACGATAAATTACAAAAGGAAGAAATTGGTTACAGAAAAGGTGAGAAATATGCCTTTTTTAAGGTAATTAAGTTCATACAGCGTATCCACGAAAGCAGTGATGACAAAGTATTTTTATGTGCCTAAGAAAAAAATGTTTCACATAAGATCTGTCTATATTTCGTACAGAAAAAGCAGCTTATTTGAAAGCTTCTGCTTTCAAGTAAACTGCTTCTTCTCAACACATTTTTTTGTTTTGTATGAAAATATTTATTTGATAATATAGGTTTGTAAAGTAAGAAATTATGACACCATGGCGATATACAATGTTTTTTATATGTAATTGAAGTACCTCAGGGGCGTGCGGTGAGTTTTGATACAGAGGAAGCAGTTTATGATATAGGGTGATGGGTAGTGCGAAGCCCCGAGTGAAGCGAGACAAAATTTTTTTAAAAGAAGGGGCGTTGCTTCGGTATAATTATTTTAAAGCAAATGTCGAAAGCCGCAAAGTTATGATATCTAGAAAAAAAGTACACTTGTAGGACCGCCACTCCTCAATAAACATAAAACATAAAAACACCACAAAAATTAGACAACCTCCGATTCCAAAGCAGAAGCTGCACGGGCGAGGGTTACACTTATGAAAAAAACGCAGATACACAACCTTACCCACCGACATTGCCAGTGCCGGTGGCGGGGATCGAACCCGCAGCGAAATAGAGAGTTTGTTCAGTCACATTTGCCATCGTACACCCTCTAGCCAACTATAAATCGAGCCGGCTAGTTAAGTAGTTAACATGCACATACCTACCTATTTTTAATGTAGTTTAATCCGCCTCTCCTTTTTTCGAAGTCGGAAATAACTCAGATATCAAGATTATGAAGTGGGGATGGGAGGATGCATTTCAAGAAGTTGCTTATCAGTTATATCGAAGTCGCGCGAATTCGTGTTGGCTCGATTAATCGAGTGCGTCATCGTTATGGTTTTAGCAGAAGTGTGACTTATTTTTGTGGTTTTAGTGTGCAACATTATCTCAGCTGTTGAAATGCAGGGCTGTGTTTAGTGAAATTGGGTAAAAGTAAATTTTAATGATTAATATATGTGATAAATAATAATTAGGTTCTAATTATGTGTTTGTTTTTTAATAATCCCAAAGGAAGCACTGCTTCCCTTGCTTCCATGGACCGACCGCCCCTGAAGTACCTACCTACTGTATGTTTACAAACTTAATTACATTTTGTATATTTAAACTATGTTGTTATTATCAGTAACATTCATGTTAAATAAAGTAATGATTAGAAGCAAAATATAGCAAAGTAAATTGATGTAGGTATATAATATTTATAACAAGTTTATATTTATGTATGCATTGTATAAGTAACACAAATGAATTCATGATTTAGAAAGATTACCTACATAGTTTTTTAAAATAAAGATATTTCTAATTTTCTAATGAATTTTAAAAGTGTTAAAAGTATCCATAAAATTTTTCCTATTTTTAACAATATGTTTACCAAACTTCTTACTTTTCAGAGGATTTCAAGAAAGTGTATTTAACCTTGTACAACCTATTTATGTATGTAGGATTCATGTACATTGTCTGCATTTTGTGTATCAGATACATGCGAGATGGTACAGACTTCTTTGCTGTTACCTATAAAACTGTCGGTCCTGCTATGTGTTTCATGCAGATGCTACAGTTTTTGGAAGTTTTGCATCCCCTATTTAATTATGTCAAAGGTGGAGTCATTATGCCACTTTTACAAATATGCGGGAGATTTTTTGTACTCTTTTTGATGCTGGAACATGAGCCGAGAATACAGAAAATGCCAGTGGTCTTCTATTTGTTTCTTGCATGGTCAGCGATAGAAATTATAAGGTAAGTCTTATATTTTGTAGATATACATTGTTGGGGGCAGGGGGGTTGTACGATTAGCAATGAAGGGATTCAAGATTCTGAATTGTGTGCCACTATTTTATTTTGTTTTTAATTAACGTATCAAGCACTTACTCTGCACTAATTAATTCACTATGGAAAAATTTTGAACACTGTTTTTGTCATTACTACAGTGCGATAATTTTTTCCCAGTCTATATAATTTTACACTTACTGCAATAAATATTGTTTTAGGTACCCCTATTACATGTCTCAGCTGTACAAAAAGGAGAATGGCTTGTTGACTTGGTTAAGATATAGTGCGTGGATGGTTCTATATCCTGTAGGTTTTATGTGTGAGGCAGTTATTGTTTTTAGAAATTTAATATTTGTTGAGCACAGTGGAAAATGGTCTCTGTCAATGCCGAATCCTTTAAATTTTACATTTCACTTTGCTACCGTCTTGCGAATTTACTTGCTTTTTGTGATGATTCCAGCAATGTATACACTAATGTCTCACATGTATAAAGCACGGAAACAAAAACTTGATACCAAAATTAGTTTTAATAAATTCAAAAAATCGTAATTTTTTTGGAACATTTTCTAGTCATGCCTCTGTGTAAATTGTATGTACCTAATAGGTCTTCACAACCACTAATAAAGCAATATAGTTAGTATATTTTTTCTTAAATGTTAGTTAGTATATTTTTTCTTAAATGTGGACAATTTGCATGTATTTATTACAGAGGGATTAAGTAAATAAACATTGTTAATTATTTAAAATGAGTGCTGCTTTTTATTCCATAAGCTTGGGTTTTCAGTTGCTACTGTTAAGAACATAAAGTTGGTATACTGGTGTGGCTTAAAATATACAAATAATTAAGTATGATACCTTGAGAAGTTTCCAGAACATTTTCTGGAAAAGGAGGTGTTCAAGACTACCAAAGATACCATCAAGCTTCCATTGATAGCAAATAATACAAAATGGAAAACACAACGAAATATTTCATTAATATTTGCCAAATTTATCAATAACATGAATACTGATATTGCGTTGATCACTGTGTGATAAGATAAAACTGAAATTATTCATTAATTATCAATTAATTCATAAAAAGGTGATTTTTACGGTTAGTATATATTGGAAGATTTGGCATTTCCGACGAAAAGATAGGTCAGGACTTGGTATTCTTAGCGAAAAGATAGGTCTGCTTAAATATCTACAGATCCGTCAACCCACTAGATACACGACTAGCGGTATGCGCAGTTTACAGTTGCCTATCTGAATACGAAATTCAAACGAAAAAAGTTTGATGGGAAAAAATAGGAAAAGAAAATAAAAGTAAAATGTTTTTCTAAGTTGCTTGACAGCATTATACTGGTAGTTAACTTAAAGTAAATTATTGTACTGCATAAAAATTCATTTTACATTATATTTCGTTGCTTCGTCTGATTAGATCACTGTTTCTAATAATTATGTAGTACCACTTCTCGGTGCCAGATGGCGCAGCTATTTTAAAATAATATTTTAGTTGTTTTCTGCATTCGAAACAGTTTTAATAAATTATACTTTACGAAAAGACATTATGAAATTGTTTTTTATGCTCAAAAATACCTCCTTGAGAATGGCAATATCCTTAGCTACTGTAAAAGCACCTTCTATCATTCACGCTGGCAACTTACGGGCGACTGTAAACTGCGCATACCGCTAGTCGTGTAAAAGTAATGTTGTGCATAAAGAGGTATAGTTTATTACAGAAATACTGTGCACATAGAAAACTCAAAGACTGCCGACCAAGCTGCCAACAGTTATTTGAAGGAGGAATGGTGCATGATTTATTTTTTTTATACCATGTTAAATAATAAATATGATGTATTACTTAATACATAAAACGTTATTCTTTTTATGTAAAGTTATGTTCTGAGATGATTAAAATAAGAAATTAAAAGAAACATGCTTGTTTTAACTAAGATTTCCTAAGCCTTCTAATAATAGTGCAGGATTCGCCCCATAAACAACACACAATTATCTTTGCGATCTCTTTGTTCCTTTTACCGCGTCATCCTTTGGATACAGGATAGAATTTTGAATTTTTCAGTTTCGCGAAGGATGACGGAAGTGTATCAGTACTAGATGGGTTAATAAAATATTCTATAGTAGGTCAGTAGGTGGTATTCTTAAGGGTATTTTGTATTACTTTTAAGAATTAGCTTATGAATTTTCATTGGTGTGTCAGTGTTATGTTATAAGTGTGTTTTATACAAAGTTTGTGTTTACACTATATATTTTAGTAGATTGTGACAACTTAGTGTTTAACAGGTATGTAGGTGAAATTTTCCTATGTGTTTAAGTGTATTTTATACAGTTGTGATTTTATAAATATGTTGGCGGGTGGTGACCATTCAGGTGTTTCCTGTTTACAAGTGGCTGTGGTAAAATAATACTGGAAAAATTTTCAGGCCTTGGAGAAATTCTCACTCCACCACCAGCAAAGAATGTCAGGAAGATGTGAAAGATGGTAATGTTTCACAAATTACAAAGAAAGTTTTAAAACAGCATGAAAAGGAGCAGTGGAAAAAACAGTCTACTTAACAGAAGTTCCAAAATGAATTGTTTATAAATTAATTCAGCAAGGGCAATATGAACGAAAAGCTAGACAACAATAATAATTTAATATGTTAAATTATTATTGCGAAATTTAACAACAAGAGAATGACTTGCTAATTTTAATTTAGTTAGATTTTAAAGAGTAAAACAGGGTAAGATTTCTTAATTTAACAAAAGCTGTATCAAATATCTATTTTTCTAAGACACTACTGTCAAATCTATTTTATTATTGTGTTCATTGTAATACACAAAAATTTGAGCTTTGCTAATTAGGTGGTGTAACAGCGCTGGCTTTGAGATTTTTATGGCAGGTTTTTGGAGCCTTTTTTATGTGCACAGTTTTTCAGTAATAAACAATACCTGAGAAGTTGGGGCCTCTTCATGTAACTAACCTTCCGCAAAAAAGGGTCGTCACGTGCCGCGCAGGTAATAACGCAATCGGATGTTTCATTATATTTACATTGTAGTTAATGTATTTTGTTTACTTAATTTTTGGAGAAAAATATTCGAACGTTTAATTGTCAGTATGCATATACATATAATAAAAAGGGAATCTTGTTACATACCTCAAAAAGACACGGCGTAGCTGCGGACACGGGTGTTTCGGAATTATTGTTCCTTATCAGCACAATGTATGTAGCTTTGGGAATGGGGTATATCAGGAACTACCAAATGATAGGTGGGAAGTGCAGCTCACAGTATTCTATTAATTTATTGTTGTAAAATTAGATAAAATCAAAATTAAAATGTATAAAGGTGTTTTTATTATTCAAAGCAAAACAAAACATTAGTAAATATCCACTGTATACAAAAAGTATTTTCATAAATAGTTAATGCCAAACAAGTCCAAAAAACAAAATTATTCCATAACTTTGAAAATTAAGTATTTTAAAAAATTGTGGTTTCTTGGTTTATTAATACAATTTAATGAATTAAAATTAAGTAGGTATATTATAAGTATATTCTTCCTACATTTTGTTCAAATACACATTCAATTGGTTCAATTTTAAGTTGCTTATTGGTATAAACTTACTTTCAAAATGAGAACAATAATATGCAAATTAGTAAAATTAATAATTAAATAAATAAAAAATTCTTGAATTATTTTTCTACATTTGTCGTCGCAAACGGACATATAAAAAAATTAAAGTTCAATTATTGACACAGTAGTCAAAATTTTTTAAGATATGCCCTTTTGCATTATGAATATTATGAGGACATTGACTAGCTTTACAAAATAAAATACCTAATACTCTATTAAAAATTATCATCAAATAACATGCACACATACTAAATTAAAAAAAAGCATTATTTGAATTATTTTAACATTATTTTAATTTATAGAAAATGGTAAAGATTCCTGACAGTCATGATTTTTTCCTAACATTGTTATCCAATGTTTAAAATGTAAAATTTTCTATAAATTATAGAAAATGCTAATAGATTTTTTTTTTTTTTTGTTAATTTTGATGAAAGCTTTTTAATGAGGTTGTGATATATCATTAATAAGTAAAAATAAAACTCCTAAACCGATATAAAATTAAATATAATATGATGAAAACATAAAAGTTCAAGCGTATATCTCAAAAAAAAATGTATTGAATGTGTCATAAAATATTATTTTAAAAAATGTAACGTTTAACTCTTAGAAGTAATAAAGTTGCAGGCAAAAAAATCTAAAATTTGAATTTTTTGAAATATCAAAAACCAAGTTTCTATTTTTTTTTTTTAATATTTCACAAAAGTTTCCCAATGAGTATTTTCCTATAATCCATAATATTAGAGAATCCAAAGGTGGGGATGAAATCTATGACACCCTGTATAGACATAACTTATTTTAAGCATATTACTATCATAAATATAATACCATATCAGACAAAGGATATATCCTCACTAAACCTAAAAATACAAAAATAGTCACGCTTATAAAATTATTAATATTGTACTGTTGAACATCTGCCCGCAGAAATAGTTCTATTTCTGACATAAACAGTTTTAAAATCTAAGAATAAAATGTTAGGACGGACGTTTGGTTTCCCCTAACTAATAAAATTGGAGGCATGTCCTTGGTTAATAGTTCTAGCCATGCCAGATAAAGAGGTGCAGACACTATATTTTTTCTTGGAATGGGAAGTGTTACGACTACCATATTAGCTTCACTGGAATGCTCTAAAAGTAACTCTCTTAATCGTAAATGCCTGTTGGTTTTGTCCTGAACAGCCAATAGCTCCGTCTCTGACACATGAACTGGAAGGAAATATTAAAATGATAATAATATATTAGTTACCGAATGTTATAATCTTCGATATTAGTTAAAAACAGACTGGGCATCCATATGATTTTAACATTTATTTGTTTTTATCCAAACATAAAAACAGAACAATCTTCATACAAAAGAAGAAAGAGGCAGAAGGTTGCAATTTAAGCAATACATATTGTAACAATTTGACAAATACGAGTGTGTAGTTCACATCCGTTTATGTTAGAGGGAATTAAATTAATTCTTGAATTTTAAAGTCGAAGATCACAATAATTATTTGTGGTTTTTCATTAAGAGACATTTGTGAAATACAAATTATTATCACTTTACCTGATGATTCTTCATTTTCGTCATTACTTTTAAAATCTGCTATAAGTGAATCGAAGAAATTTTGAGTAGAATCACGTGGCTTGGCTGTAATATCTGGCACAACTTGTAAATCAGTGTAGTCAATCCTAAACTTGGCTAGTAGACTTGCCATATTGCGATGTTCAAGCTCCAATTCATCTCGTTTATTTGCCAAAGCAAAAACTCTGAGTTTGCAGCTACTCCAGTTCCTTCTCGTGGACATGATATATGGCAAAAGTAATGTTAAACCTGTAAAGATTACGTAGTTTTCAAAGTAAAATATGTAATTAAGAAAATAACAAGACACTTTACGTAACAAGACTGGAAAGTATTTCATTACTGGGCGAGCCAGTGAACCTAATAAAGAGACTTTCCGGGTGTGTTGCGTATAATATTTTTTTTGCAACCATTCTTGCTAGTCTCAAAAAACTTTTTAATTTGAAATATTTTACAAACAAAATTCATAAAATTCACTTTACCAGTAAATAGGTCTTTTCCACTCAAAAAATTAACCAAAAACAGTTAACTTTTTTTACGCTGTTTAGTTTGATAATAAATTGATAATTTGATAGATTTTTAATTTCGAGACCCTTCCAGGACTTTGATATAAGTACATAAAAGTTATTTCAATAGATTTAATTGTTAAGACTGTTATAGGTACAACTTTTTTGGAGAGCACCTTTATCCATAACTCAAAATTTCCAGCCATTTCGTAGTCCCCAATGGTATAAAGTATTACTTACCGCCGTCATCGTAAAGCCACCAAACATCTATAGTTCCTTCACGTTTTTGCTTCTTTTGGAAAAAGAACAGTCTAGATTGAGAGATTTGTTCTTTAAGTTCTAACTGATCCTCACATCCTGTATCACCAACTGATTCTCCAATGGATTTTCCTTTTTTTATTGAATCATCTGGATTGGGGGCTGCGCTTATTACATCACGTAAATTATGTTGCAGAGATCTATCACTATTGCTACTAGCTAAAATATTTAAAAGCCTTAAATTGATTAAACTACCTACCTATAATGTATGCATATACTTTATAAAGATAAAAATTTATTTATACAGGGTGTCCCAAAAGTTTTCTAAGGATATAATTGGGTGCTGGAAAAATATTTAAAATTCTTTGTCCCTCACTTACGGAACTATTGGCAATTTAAAAGTATAAAAAAGGCAACACTGTTTAATAAATATTCGACACACTAACAATAGTATGCAATACTTTTATTACAATAAATGTTGAAAATTCTACCCATTTGTAACTAGACATGAGTTAGCTCCTCTTACAAAGTTTTCATAACATTGGAACATTTCAGGACTCTACACAAAACAAATCCTTATATAAAACCCTATAACCCTAAATTTATTACTGATATACCCATTCAAAAAGTAAAGGACATTTTTTTATTTTTTTTTTGTATTACTAATATTGTCTTATAACGTGCCTACAAGGTGATGCGCGAATTTAAGACACCCTGTATATGATTCGGTTATTTTAAAATAAAATAAAGGTGTAAAATAATTTGCTATCTTCAAATAAAGTTAAGTACACTACACAAGCTAAACAACAGTGAATAGGATATGTACATAGTAAGATTCATTTTATAAGTAACAATTCGGTACGTTTGAAGAGCGCCGCTATCGATTAAAAGGTGACCCTGGCTGGCGCATTACAATAAATAATGCAAAGGCTAGGCACCAATAGAAAGTAGATCAACGCTGAGTTTCTATTGAAGCGCTGACCAATTAGTTGTCGTGTAGATGCTACCAATCAGAAGCATTGCGTCCACGTGTGCAATATCCCGTTAAGTTTGCTAAAGCAGTAAAAATTAAGGCGGCATGCCTTTTCAGCAAATTGTGACATATTTTGAATCTTACTTTGCATATACTACAAATAAAAGACACGGAAAACAAATAGAGGTAGCGGAGTAAAGAGAACAAGAAGAAAAACCGCGAAAATATTTACTATATGTTATTGATGAGACTCTTAAAAAAGCACAAAATATGACAAATTTATGGATGTTATTGACACAGAAGCAGAGGCAGATGCAAAAATATTAGAAGGAAAATGGTAATATGAGTTTAGCTATATTGAGTGTAAAGATACCTTGGGACATTTGACTGTATGATCGATTTCTTGGCATATATTCTGGGCTATTTTTGTGACTACTCTTTGTTTCTTCTTCTTCCTTAACAATACTGGTGTCAAATCCTTGCTGCAGTCTCAATATTCCAGCACCCAAATGTAAATCAAATGCATTGCTAAAATGTAAGGTATTAACATTTATCAATATAATATAATTATATTACTAGAAATTATAATAAAATAATTACATTACAAATATAATTGAAATTCCACACTCGTTATTACTTACTGCAAAACCTCAAAGTACTCATTACGTTCTTCGGTGGAACAGGTTTGCCAATTAGATTTAAATCCCATTAGGAGAATATTCGGCCTTAGTTTGCCGATTCCACAAGCTTTTAACAAAGCTTTAGCTCCATCCTCGAATGACAGGCCATCCACTTGCATGTAGAATGCCTTCAGTTTATGAGCCCGTAGCCAGCTATTGCCTTTATAATATAGAACATTTCGTACTCTTTGTGGAAGAGGGCTCTAAAAACAAACTATATTATTTAACAAATTAATAACACATTTATTTACACATATTTACTAAGTTTATGTGTCCACAAACTAACATGGATAAATTTTTGGTAAGTAGGTGAGCAAAATCTACTAGGGCTGGTCGAGCACTAGGCATTCCAGAAAGGACTAAGATCTGTGGTCGATAATTTTTTCACGTGTTCTTCAACGGCATTTAATTGGTGTACTGCTTGGAGCGCGTTTTTGTAAATTTGAGCCTGAGTTGTCGATCCCCAGTTCACATCTAAAATTATTTTTATGTAAACGCTCAAAAAAATATGCTATCCAAATTTATATTAAATTTATGTAAGGCTACCTCACCTGGTTTCCTGTAAGCTACGATAAGGTAAAGTGCCAAAACTGTAGCTAACGTCAACAGTGCGGTAAACCACGATATCAAGAACATAACCAGCACACATAAAATAGAGCCTAGTAAACTGAGCCACATGTTATAATACTGCAAAGATGTATTAAATAAATATATTTGTAAATTAACTTCATGCGGTTTTTTTATTACCTTAAAAGTAGGACGCCATCCGATAGGTTTTGCCAGGGAAGCATGGAAAGTTGAAAAATTTATCAAAGTATACGCAGCCAAAAAAAAGTTTGAAATTAATGGAGCAATCAAATTTAATTTACCTAGAACAGAAATATTAGTTAAACAAATCGCATTTATATTTTCAGAAAAATCTTAAACACAGATAATAAAATGTTGGCTGATTATATACAGGGTGGCCCATAAGTATGGGCCATAGGGCAGTGGATTCCTGACATTAAAATTTTGCGATTTTGCGCGTTAGCTAAACTTACCTGTGCTACCCTTCATTTCGTAAAAAAAAGTCTAAGTCTATGTCACTTTTAATAAAAAAAGAATTAATTCCCCCAGCTTTTCTAAATAAAAAATGTATACAAATGTCGCTAAAGTTAACTGTTTCGAGATATTTGCTATTTAAGTTTTGGACTTCATAGAGTATTCAATAATTTTTTATCATGTGGCACTGGCTGAAAAAGAAATAATAGTAAAGCTTAATTCTAAATGGAATAAATTTTACTTCCAGATTTGATGAACAATCACTACATGAAAAACATGTCTAAATTAACTTTCTGGTAATAATTTCTGAACCGGTATGACATGTTAGGATACATATTTTCATGGTGAATGATTCTAAGAATTCATAATTTGCTAATTTTAATACCTGCACACATACGCCTTGAACTTATTTCTGGATTTTATGCAACATAAATCAAAATCTTTTCTTGATCGGGCCCAATTTATCTTGTTTGGGACAAACCGAACCAGTTTCACCTAATTGGTCATAAAGATTTCTATATAATTTAGGGTCTGGTTGTCTTATTCTGTTTCGGTATATTTCCAAATATGCACTGTGCCATCAAATTTTTCTTGAGCGTATATGCAAACCATATTTCCCATTTCTTTATTAGACAACTAATTAAATCGAGGCATTTTTAAAGTAATGTTTTAGACAACTAGGTAAAATAATACAAACATTATTGTTAATACTGTTGTTTGTTGCATCCAAAACTTAAATAGCAAGTATCTCGAAAAAAGTTAACATTAGCGACATTTAGAAAGTATACATGTTTTTATTCCCAATCCCAAAAAAACCCCCTACTCATAATTATTTAAAAAAATCTCAAAAGATGTGAGAAAATTGAAAATGCAGTATTGACTTTGACCCCCTGTATCTATGTTAATATCAGCTTTAGGAATAGGTAAGTTTAGCTAACTCGCAAAATTTTAATGTCAGGAATCCACTGTTGCCCTATAGCACATTAAATATGCACCACTGTAGATAAATATATTTTTTTACATAGTCAAAATTATAATGCACTTCTCTCTACACATACCAACTAAAACAAAAGCTACAGCAATAATAAAAGTTAACACATATCCTCTGATTGGTTCATTATTTGGTCCATATCCCTTGGCAAACCAATCTATTTTTGGATATAACTTATCCTTGCACAAAGCCTGAAAAACTTTTGGGGCCGAAACCAACGAAGCTAAGGCAGAAGATAGAGTAGCAGCAAAACACCCGGCATAAATTATTGGGCCATAATAAGATACCAACTCAACCACCTTAAAAAAAGTTAGAACACTAACGTAAAAATTTGAAAACTGTATGATATATTTTGAAAATTTACCTGGAAACTATTATGCAAACCGTATTGACATTCATGTGGCGCACAATAATGCCAAGTTCCATTAGTATAATCTGTGTCAATTCCTGTAGCATCCCGAAGCACTGTACTACCAGCAACAACAGCCATAAGGACATAAGACATTGTAGTTATTAATATAGAAAGTATTGTTCCTTTAGGTATTGATGTTTGAGGATCCTACATTTTGTAAAAAAAAGTTAAACTGAAGAAATTATACATTGTTACTGAGTTGCAAAAAAATGTTACATCTGGTACAAGAGACTAAAATCCAGTATAAGTTTCAGCATGTAAAGGTGATAAAACATTACATCAATACAAATTCATTTCAATAATTTTTTGTTAAGAAGTTTCTTTTATTGCCATAAAAAGAATATGATAAGAAAGAGTGCAAATCGAAATTTCTGTTAGTTTATTCCGGACGTAAGTGCAATGCAATACATCGCGGAACAAATGTTTAACAACTGATCGATTTCGAACGGAGCCATATTACCGGGTTGCGACAAGTCCGGTTACAATTTTAGATAAATCGGCCGTCTCTTAAATCGTCCACGGGTGACTGAATGAGGTGTTTTAGAACATGAGGAGGTCCTAAAATCGCCTACATGGTAGCGGCCGTCGCACAGTGGTCAGTTTTGCAAATCTAGGCGGACAAAATTACTAAATCAAATAAAATGTGGTATCTTGGGAAAAGGCGCGGGAAAGTTTATAGTGTTTTATTATAATTATTTCGTACACCAGCAAATAAAAAACATTGTTAATTGTGCCTCAGTGTTGTGCAGTTCCATCTTGTTCGGAAACAAAAGGCGGACATATGCTTCCGAGAGATAAAACTCGCCTAAAACAGTGGTTGATAGAGATAACTTTACTCCTTCGCAACATTCGTGTGTTTGTAAGAAACATTTTATTTCTGACGATTATACGTTACCAAAGGAGTCTACTACAGAAAATCGTAAGTAATAATCATGTACCCTCAAACGGGATGAATCGGAACGATTTTTAGATATTTTTATTAATATTTTCTTGTAGAACTATCGAAAAAATTTAAAATTTACGGGAAAGTGACAGCAGTTAATACAGCTTCTGAAATATGTACTGGATGATCTTCTGATCTGCATTGATTAATTAAAAAAAAATAAAATGTGTGGTGTCCCGATTGACCCTGCTTTGGGGCGAATAGGGATACCCTATTTAAAACCGTACAACGTGCATGTCGCCCCGTATCTGGGGTGAATTGGGACAAAAAAAATAAAAAAATAATTTTTCATTGGTTCTTTAAGCTAAAACATCAAAACACAACAAAGAAACATGAAAATAGCATTTATTTCAAAGTTTTAAGTTACAAACATGACGTTTTTACATTACAGCCTTGATACCCTGGTGGAAATGTCCAAATTTACTACAAATTTCAGAATTTTTTCAGAGTAGGTAGTGCAAAGATTTTTCAGAGAAAATTTCCACCAGGGTATCTAAATAAAAAACATTGCTCTATAAAAATTTATAACAAAAATATTTTTTATTCCTCTGTAGAAAACTAGAAAAAAAACACATTTTCTGGATTAACATGAAGGAACATAACATTAGATGTCATAAGATTTCAGCTTCAATTGTAAAGGAAACTCGTATCCTCCTCGTCGTAATTTATTTGGCTCAAGCAGTTTTTTCAATATTTGTTCCAAGCTAATCATGCATATATCATCCACTATGAGAAAAATGAAGCAATTTTTTCTTTTTCTGTTGGGTCTATGAAATGTAACTTCAAAATTTCCACTACAGAGTCCTTTAATTTGTCCGATAGAATATTTGTTCACTTTGTTTGTTTTAAATTCAACTTCAAATTCAACAAAATCGTTAGTGGCGATGTTTTCCATCGTAAGCTGAACTTCATCTTCAAATTCCTGTTCCATTATTTCTGGTTCCGGTTCCGGTTCTGATTCAAGTTCACAAGTTTCGTTCTCTTGAGGCACTGCAGGGCCGCTTATTGGTGGTTGCAGTTTTGAAAAGTCTTCGGTTGAAACGCTTTTGCCTGGCTCGACTTGAATTTTCTTCTTCTTTGCTATTGCTGGTTTGCACGCATTTCTGCTTTCCTTAAGTAATTCTACAACAGTCCAGTCATTAGGATCGTGCTCTTCGCGATTTCTTTCTTGTGATAAACGTTTTAAAACTTGCGTCCTATCAAGTGGAATAATTCCCGTACCATGAAATCCGCTTTTCATATTTTGACTTACAGTTTCTAATTTGTTTATACCACGATTTAGTAAACTTGGAAAACATTCCTTCGGCAAAGAATCCTAGTATTTTTTTCCATTCTTGTAGAGCTGACCTCCAAGCCTTTTTCTTTGGGTCAAACACAGATACGTCAAGTGGCTGTGTCAAATGGGCCGAATTTTGCGGCAAAAAACAAAACTTTATATAGTTTTCTTCACATAATTCAATAACTCTGTACGACAGATGGCTACATAAGTTATCGCCAATAATTACTGTTGGTGCTGAACGCTTCTTCAAGAAAGGTAGAGCTATGGAAATAAACCAGTCTTCAAATAATGGCTGGTCGAACCAGCCACTTGTGTTTCGTCCATAATGCACACCTTTTGATCCATTTGCTAACCAGGTATCATATAAGTGCTCGCTCTTGTAGACAATATATAGGGGTAACAGCTGACCATCACCACTTCCCAGACAGCACAAGATCTCCTCAGGATATCCTCTTTTAGTCCCGGTGATCCTGATTTTGGATTATCCCACAAAATTATCCCCAGGTCATCCCAAGGACAACATAACGGGATGTTAATATCCTGAAGAGATCCAAATTATGGAAATCCTATGGATGTCTGCAACTGATCGACTATGGATATCCTGCCGGGATATTAGTATCCTATTAATGTCCAAAGTATTCATATCCTATGGATGTCCATAATGGTTAAACCATGAATATCCTGACAGGATGTTAATATCCTGTAGAGATCCAAATTATGGAAATCCTATGGATGTCTGTAACTGATCGACTATGGATAATCTGCCGGGATATCAGTATCCCATTAATTTCCAAAGTATTTATATCCTATGGATGTCCATAATGGTACCATGAATATCTTGGATGTTAATATTCTGGAGAGATCCAAATTATGGAAAGCCTATAGGTATATAAAAAATATGAAGTTTCTCAAGACTCGTATTGTTTAGGAAAGCAAAAACTTTTAAGTATAATAACTTTTTCTCGAAAAGTTGAAAATTTTAGCAATTTCACCTCTTGTAAACCCCATCCGCGGACGTATATATAAATAAATAATCAATAAAATTATATGTATGTATACAGGGTGTACATATATATAAAATAAAATTATTTGAAGATTAAATATATTTATTCAAATCCAGGTTTTTTGTTTAAAAAATCATTCTCACTTTTTGCAAAATTCAGTATAAATTTGTCACCATTTTTTCAAAATTGACATCCCATAACCCACAGTTTATCTTATTACTGAGCCATAGGAAATATAGATCAAGCAAATTTTAAATAAAACTCGGTCTAAATAGATATATTTACATGTATAGGTGGTATATTTAAATTATCTAAAAATTGTGGTACTTATTCTACAGGGTGTTTGGGGAAGAAACTGCAATACTTGAATGGGTTCTGCGGGGGTCAAAATAGACAAAAGATGTACTATAAACATAGGTACGATTCTCAACCATTACGGAGAAATTAGTTTTATTAGTTAGTTAGTAAATTAAACAATGCATCAGTGACGAAAAAAAATGTTTATGTAATACATGACAGAAACAACAGGAATTACTTACTCGAATTATCAATTCTGCAGCTCTCATATCAGATAATCAACGTGCACTCGAACTAGCTACACGTGCGATCCACACAAGCTGACAAATGCATCGACCCTGATGGTGATATTTTTGAACATATTTATCCCAAGGAACTTCCTGAGGTAATCGCATATGATACCCTAAGGATATCTGTAAAACCTTGTCTTACATTCTCAAGACGTCCAGTGAATAGCTTTTGTGCTGCCTAGTGTAATTGCCCAGGCAGCACAAGGCTATCCACTGGATAAACTAGCTACACATGCGATCCACACAAGCTGACATATGCATCGACGCTGATAGTGATATTTTTGAACATACTTATCCCAAGGAACTTCCTGAGGTAATCGCATGATATTCTAAGGATATCTGTAAAACCCTGTCTTACATTCTCAGGACGTCCAGTGAATAGCTTTTGTGCTGCCTAGTAAAGGTAATTATCCAGGCAGCACAAGGCTATCCACTGGATATTCTGATGACGTAGGACAAGGTTTTACTGATATCATCAGGATATTATATGTACGTATAGGCTGCCTAAAGATATCCCAAGGATGTATAAAACTTCTTCCTCAGGATGTCTTCAGGAGATCTGGATCAGTGCCACTTGTACTTCCTAGGGACATCCTGAGGCAATCACAAGATATCCTGAGGATATCTGTAAAACCTTGTCCTACATCCTCGGGATATCCAATGGATAGCCTTGTATTATCTATAGGCTGCCTAAAGATATCCCAAGGGCGTACAAAACTACTTCCTTGGGATGTCTTCAGGAGATCTGGATTAGTGCCACTTGTACATCCTAGGGACATCCTGAGGCAATCACAAGATATCCTGAGGATATCTGTAAAACCTTGTCCTACATCCTCAGGATATCCTATGGATAGCCTTGTGCTGTCTGGATTACTGCAAACATCACTGATGTCGATGTTTTTGTCGAATCGATTATTCGTTCCGGATGTCTTGTTTTCCTTTTTACGATGACCTTTTTCCGACCGGGATCGTCGATAAAGCATATTTCATCATAGTTGATGATGGACTCAGATTTAACGTTTTGTAAGTTTTCTTGGAGATTATCAAAATATTTATTTATTATTTCTCGTGATACTGCTGCCCGAGACCGTTTAATATTTTCACACATTCTTTCAGTGAGAAGTTCTCTATGTCGTGAATAAAATAAAATCGCCCAATCAGGACCGGGTATATTGTTCTTAAATTTTGCCACCCACATCCCTTTTCTATCAAGATAGCCCTTAACGATGTATTGAATATCAATTTCTTCTACTGGGTATCCCCACTCTCCAGCCAATACTACTAATTGCACTAGCCTAATTTCCTCACCTTCTGACAAAATAGTTTGCCCTCCATGTTTCTTTGGTTTCTGTCGAGCATGTCGTTGTAGCGTCAATCTTGGTATATTATATAAGTCTTTTGCTTCTCGAAGGGATATCTAGCCCCTTTTTGAACTGCTTCAAAGCTGTTTGAAGCTGTTCTTTGCTATAATTTTGATACACTTTACTCCCAAGCGTTTTCTTGTATATTCGGACCATTGTCCCGATTCACCCCTGAAAGTGAATTTTTCTCTATTTTTAATCATGAAAAGAAATTACACGAAATAATCGAATCAAAGTCTACTTACCATCCAGACAATACCCACAGGTATATTATATTAACGAGACAATAGTGAAATCCTACAATAAATACCTTTTCCAAACGAAGTTTTTCGCCGGTTGTAAAAACGTAAAATTATTGCGCAATATTTGAACACCTCTAGCAACGTGCACTTGCGAACTAACTGACGGCTACGTGCGAAACTGGAACGCCCGTTATGTCTGCAACAAACTCCCCGTACTACTTATCTCCAAAACATTGGCTACAAGCATGAAAATCACGCATTTGTAAATAAATGTCAAACTGTCCCGATTGACTCCTTAATTTCGATTCACCCCGTTTGAAGGTACATTCGTTGTTTTCATCATAATAATTCTTGATATAACCTAACTTTAATGACATAAGACACTTCTGATAAGTATAATAATTTCCCTACTGAGCAAATAAATTACTATTTTCCCCTTCTGCCATCCTTTGTTAATGTTTTTCGGCTAATTTTTATAAAAATTACTAAAAACTAGCGTGAAAAAGCCATAGTAAACATTAACGTTCACTGACATTGACCTTTCCGTACACCTTTCGTGGTGAATTCAAGCGCGTTAACCATCATTATACAAGGCTCTGTTTCCAGAAAAGTAAGATATAGCAGAAATATGTCGAATTAAAAACACCAGAAAACATGTAATTGAAATGTACAGTAAAATGTGTGATTATTAACTCTAATATGAAGAAAAACCTAACCTAGTCACTATCATCACTATAAGAACTACATGAATAATCGTCTTCAAAACAAATATCATTGGGGCTGTCAGCAGTACTGGGTGGGATAACGGGACTTTTCAAAAGGGTTAGAACGTCGGGTGAGAGTGTTTTAAAAGGGGTTTTCATTTTTCTTCTCAAGCTGTTATAATTACTGGATCCGACGAAATAAGAAGCATATTCATAACGTCGTTCATTGCAACCTCTCTCGAATATTTTCTGCTATGACTTTCTCTGAATTTTTTTATTTATTTATGCCTAGATTCTTGAGCATCTTCCGCCAATTGTCCAATTGGGAGAAATGCATGTTTTATCAATGTAGATCCATGAAAAAGTATTTTGTGAACAGTTGGCGGCATATAACATGAATAATGTTGTAAATATTTATCTAAAATTTCTAAGGCTAGTTATTAAAAGCTTCAGCATCAATTTCGTATTCACATGAAATTGTTTTTAACAATACATTTTTTGCGTGGTATCGCTCCGGGCCCCCTTAATGGCAACGAATCTGTACAGTCAACTCTCTCCCACATATTTAAACTCTAATTCTCTTATTTTTTATAGCATTAAACAAAGATTTTGCATGAAATCGAATTCAATAGTAGTGTATATAACCGCATAGTGAATATTATTGAAAAGAGCTACTTAATTTGTCGATCCATTTACTTCATTATAAATGGGTGTAACGCATTTTTGCAACTCACCATATTACTAAAAGGTAACCTATTAGTTTTTTTGTGATTGTCATGCATACGTGATAATTAAAAACATTAAAAAAATCTGGATATTGTAAAGATACTTTCCAAATTTATGACTAACATTTTCAATATTGTATTCGTTTTTAAATAAAATCACCGAGCTGCCTATTATTTCAAAACCTACATATTTTTTGGATATTAGACTATACGACTAATAATAATAATAATAATGATAGTAGTAATATCTACCTTGAGATCTCCTGATATGTTTGCACCAGCAAGAATGCCTGTGGCAGCGGGGAAGAAAACCGCAAAAACGCTAAAGAAGTCATGATCAACATCCTCGAAGTTTCGATAGTCAGGATATAAATTTTGATATGCCAGAGTTCCTGAAATTATTTGGCTATTTTATTAACTAGTAATGGTTCTACTCATACATTGCCAACTATGATTACTAATTCAGATATATCAGATAATTAAAGTTAGTTTTTACAATTTTCATGATAATTTTTAAACACTAAAATTTATGCAAAGCGTGCAATTTAGATAAACAGTTAGGTAGCCAAAACAACAGGTCATTTCTTTTGATACACTAGCGGTATGCGCAGTTTACAGTCGTCTGTCGTTGCCAGCGTGAATAACAAGGTGCTTTTATAGTAGGATTGTATTTCTCAAGAAAGAGGTCTCCTTGAGCATCTAATTTAAATTATTGTTTTATTTATTTACGTATTATTTTATTATTTTTAGAGTTGGCATTATTTTTCTTTATTATTTATGAGAATATTGATTTATGTTTTTAGAATAACTTTTTGTTTCGAAAAAAAAATCAATAATTGATTTTATTTTAGTGTTTTACTATCTGTGGCGTCTCGAAAAAATACTGAAATTGAGAAACATTCAGAAAATTTTAGTAAATACGTCAATACGCAAAGATTTCTTTGGACGAATAAGCAATGCTGTCCACCACGGCTATAGTGATACTGATTCTACTTGTCTCGTATGCAGTAGTATGCACCTCTCAGCAAGCGCCCTGACGCAATGGTCAACTTTCGTTCGGACTTCGTATTCAGAGCAACTGTAAACTGCGCATACCGTTAGTCGCGTTTCTAGTGAGTTGGCTCGATCGATATAAAGAATTATCTTGAGTACAAGTTTGCCTCTCTTCAACATATAATCATTAACAGCATTCCTGTCGACGCAGTTGAAAGCTACATCTCATGTGCAAAAGAAAAATCTCATATCTGCTATTTTTTACTCACCATTAAATCCCAAGAATCCTTTACCTACGTCACCTGGATTTTTTTGGTCCCCTAATACTTCCAATGAAGAAATCGATAAGAGCCACCAATAAGATGACCAACAAGCCTAGTTGGGCCTAAAATATATTAGAGTCACATCCAACAAAGGTTTGACTTGATTATGTTTATTTATTATTATTGTTTAAAAATAATGGTACAAATTTGTTGTTGATACTGAAAATTCTCTTTCAGTTTCAACATAACATTTTTGTCAAAAAACGCTAAAGCAAGTCTAGTGGTGAATACATCACGATACATTATATTTTCAACTATGTAGCTGGGAGCGAGCATAGCATCGACTTTACACGTGTCGAACTCGAGGACGAAAGTAAAGCAATGGATACTGCAGCTAATAATTGTATGGGCAACAACCAGACCTGTTGTAGAACCAAAATTCTACAAAAAAATTTAATAAACATGAAAAAATGATATTGCCAAAAAAATCAGCCAGATCACATAGAAGGCCCTCAGCCATTAGAAACATTTAAAAAATGCCCGAGACTGACACTACACGGGTCAAACTATCACATATCCCATCACTTTTTTTAGCAAATTAGATAAAGAGTAAAAAAAACATTATCAAAACTTCAAACCGCAATTTTTTATCTCAATTCTCCGATTTTTAAAAGCCAAAACAGTAAAATTAAAAAACCACTCAGCAGTATAAGCGCAATGGCCGGGTCGCGATGCATTGGAAAACACCAAAAAGACCAAAACTCATAGAGAAGCTCATAAACAATAATTACAAACCGGTCTGAACGATTTTATTGCAATCCGAGAGGCCCTACAAAATTTTAATTTCAGTGGTCGACAGAAGCTAATAATTATCACAGGCCAAAGTCATCATTAAATAATAAAAGATGAATTTCTGCATTGGTATCATATAAATTTTAAAAGATGCTAGTCGCACACACCTAAAAAATAATTTTTACAGTCAATTAAACAAATAACAATTAATATTAAAGTAAAATAGTTTAAGACAAATTAATAATAATAATTTCAGGCAACAATATATACGAGACTTAAACTTTTAAAATTGGAGTTTAGTACACCATGTAGACCATTCAGATAGACAGACCGCATCGGGAGCTTTCACCTAATCGGGAGCTTACAAAGTGGGGTAGCTTTTGTTTTTTTGAAAAAATAAATTTCATAATTCAAAAAGCACTCACAGGGAATCAAAAAGACATTTTTGCAGATTCAATTTTATTGTTGCATAAAAGCTGACTAAAAAAATATTTTCAGTATTCATAGTCATTTTCAGGCTAGAAAAAAGCCAAATTGACAGGTACCCACTGTGCAAATTAGCTCTAAGAAATAAATAAAAAGCATAAGCCGCTTGATTAAATCCTTCAGCTACAAAGTCTGAGGTAGAAACAATTATCTCAAGCCAGGACCGCCGAAGAGGAGTTGCTGAAGTCTTGCTCAGCTCTGCCAGCATAGCCAAAGGCACATAGAAAATTCAACGAGGCTAAGAACAGGCTACCTTACCTCTCCGTATAATAAAAATCAACCTTGAGAAAATTCCATTTCTACGATCAAATACCAAGGCAATAAAAACTAAGATTATTTTCGTTGCAGCAAGTGACGTGGCGCCCAACTTAATAAAAGAATAGTAACCCAGCTAGGGAGAAATCAAATCACAGGTCTTCAAAAAACACAAACAAAACCTTTGTATTTGTGACAGACCAGCGAAGTACAACTGTTCGCTTCAAGAACCTCCCATCGAATTGATCCGGCCCAGCAGTCCACCAAAATGGGATTAAATGGATCAGTCATAGCCTGCTTGCTCTCCAAATGTGCCCTCTCTAAATTTCTTTCTATTTATTCATACATTTCTTTATTTTAAATGCTTTGTTATGTTTATGCATTATGAAATTTATAAATTAGGTTCTATTCTTAATTTAATGTTACCTTCGCTTCCCATTCCATTCCAACGACGACAATAACTGTCAATAAGACAATGGCCACAACTCCCACAATTCTAATATCATGTATTTCACCCACAATAGGTTGAACTCCAAACGAGAACAATAGGTCTTGGAAAGATTCACAGAATCCTACTACGTACATGGCACATGCCACAGCGTTGGCCAGTGAAAAAATCAAACCAATGGAACCACCAAACTCTGGGCCTAAACTTCTTGAAATCATGTAGTACGTACCTCCTAAAAAAAGTGCGGCATATATTTTTTGACTTTAAGGATAATTTTAAGTACTCTTTTTTTTTATTTTTAATATGTAACTGTCCTATAAACTATTTCAAATATGTACTTCAAGTAACCACTTCCGCAAGCTTTTTTTTCCAAGAACAACCGGAAGGCTAGGTAGGTACGCACTTCCTCGACTAAACCTTCCTGATTTTGTATGTTATGACTTGAAAAAATAATATTCAACTTGAATAAAACTCGTTCATCCCGAGGAGAAGGAAATTATACTTTTTTTCCATAATTTTAAATCAAAAGTGTAACACTATATACTGCAAGTAATGTGAAATGAATAATGTAAGCCGTTACTTTGTGACAATCGATCATGATGATATAACAACAAAACACAATTTACTTTGTTTTTTATCAGTATTTTATTATAACTTCACGTTACTGCAGTTTCGGCACTTAACGTGCCATTTTCAAAGGATTTTAAAGAGAATATTCAGAATCGTTGAAAATGGCACGTTAACTGAAATTGCAGTAACGTGAAGTTATAATAAAATAGTGATAAAGAACAATGTAAATTGTGTTTTCTTGTTACCTATATCATAATGTGACATTTTAGAGCACAAAGTGTATTTTAATTCATGAAATACTAAATATCTATTATATTCAACTACTTAATTCATACCTCCTTTTATAACCCCATTTGTACTTATAGCGGACATTGAGAGGGCTGTTATAGTTGTCACAACTGTCGTTGTCAGTATTAAAACAATCGATTGGCCTGAAAAAGAAAAAATAAATATTTATTCGTAGTATACGTAATTCTAAACAAAAGAAAATGTGTCATTGATTTTTACGTTAATTTCTTTTCTCAAAAATGTACAAAAATAGAACGAAATAAGCAGTAATAAAAAAGTAGTAATAATAATAATAATATCAAGGATCGGATGCGGACACACCTTGAAAGAGGAGGAGAAACGACCAAAAATGCAATCTGCAGAAAACTGGAAGTCTGAGAAAAAAGAATAAGTATCAAAAATTGGCCATAGAACTTACCTACGGGATGTGATGGCAATTAGATGATGTGCCGGAATAATCCCGGTCATAACATCAGGCTACAGATGTCGTAAAAAAAAAAAATTCCCTGCATGCAGAAATTGAATAAAGGAACAAGCTAACACATGTATCGCATTAGGTAAAGTGGGATATAGTCATAAGAACAGTAATGGTCGTAACAATTCTGTCACATCACAGGAACAGCTACATCTAGAGCCCTCGTAAACAACCGAAGGATAGACATCTAAACCTTCCCCACCGGATCAATGGAATATGATGAATGTCATTCCCATCGACAGAATCGAATCCCAATGGCGCGCGCGAGGGATCGGTGAATGTTTTCTAGTTTCGGCTAAGAACGTGTAACACTTAACTCGAATAATTATAATAATTTAAACTCAAGTTTATATTAAAATATTTAAGACAAAAGAGTATTTGTAACCAGATTTTACTAAATTACTACTTACCTATGCCAGCCTGGCCAACTACCCAAGATAATCGAAGAAAAAGCATTACACCGCAAATATTGAGAAGACATCTTATTAAAACACCTTGAATCCATCCAAATTTAATTTGCCCTTCACCATTTAAAGATTTACCATTTGATAAATTGGATGTTGGGGGTTCAGTCTAAAACAAAAATTGAGTAGGATAAATTAATGTGTATGTACAGGGTATTTCATATCTGAGGCTCACCACTGACATCTCGCTTATCTAAGGATACAGAGAGTCTGTTTAAATTTGTCACTTTTCTGTATTTTTTTGTCAATTTTATAATACTCATGAAATTTAAACAATTGATAAAAGCTGCAGAATTTTTTCCCGTGAAAAATTTGGATTTATATAACCGCCCTCTTGCGATTCATAAAACATCATGAGGCTACTGCAGTGGACGCAGGATTGCTCAAGGTAGCAAAAAGATCCGCAGATAATGAACTCGATCTGGTATTCGACATCAGGCGAGGAAACCGACAAGATGATGTAGGCAGACATTACGTTTTAACCAAACCGTCTAAGAGCAGTCGAACGGGGAAATCTGTTTCCACAACACATAGATAAACCTAAAACTGGCGTAGTTTTCCACATAACACCAAAACACTATATACTGCACTCGACGCGCGTTTCGCCAATCAAGTTGGCATCATCTGGAGACGATTAAACTAACGTTAGTTTTAATCATCTCCAGATGATGCCAACTTGGCAGGTTAAACACGCGTCAAGTGCAATATATAGTGGTTTGGTGTTATGTGGGGAATTAAGTCAGTGTTATCTTCACGATATCATCAGCACGATGTCTTCTATGAGACCATAGAAATACTGGGTTTATCGACAAGGCTGACATTCGCCTTTCTAAGGTCAGCCGGGCTCAATTCGGGGTGCGTGGAATTTTTGGGATCTGTCAGGATGTGTCATCAACACCTTGATGTACCGTACCGTATGTGGGGTGTGGAGGATATCAATTGTAAGACCTGACGTCAGGTGTCGGAATCTGCATGACCCATTAATGCGATTTCGGCCTAACGCATAAATTCATTATTAGGTAAATAAACAATATTATTGAAAATTCCCGAAACACGTCGATTTTTGATTTTAATTTACTTTTTTTTCAAATAATACTTAATATACAGGGTGACCTACCTTCGAGTAATGACGTGATCACCGGTTATTTTAATTGGAACATCAACTTTTTCCCAATTTCCGGATGTCCCTTGCTGAGCTGATTCCAAAAATGTATCACAAGTTACTTCAAATTGGTACAGGGTGGGCAACAATACCAAAATTACAAGTTATTTACAAATGAATAAACGTACTAAAAAATTAAATTAAATTAACGTATTGTGATACAACCACTTTGATAAACTATTAAAAAACACCCTAACCACGTTTATTAGTGATATTTGTCCCCTCGACTATACCGGACTATTTTTATTGTTTGTAGGTATTTTTTGCCATTTGTTTTTTTAATTGACGTTAAGAACTGTCATAAAAAGTTCACTTCTGTATTGTTAACGCTTCAAAGTAGGTATGCTTACATGAAATCTATATCTAATTTATCATATTAAAACTGTTTTTTGAAAATGCCTTTAACTGAAAGGGAGATGATTGAAATTTTAACGATGATTGGTGTTGGCGATAGGATGCGGACTCAACAAGAAGTATGCAGATTATTTCATGAAATGCACCCAGATGGTGAACCTATTTCACAATCTGCGGTACGCAGAATAGAGCGAAAATACAGAGAATTAGGACATGTGAGGGATGCACCAAAGCAAGGTAGACACTAAAGTTAATGAAAATATTCAACAAGACGTAATTTTGTCGGCAGTAAAAAATCCACATTGTAGAGTGCGGGGAGTATCTAGGGATTTGAATATTGGAAAGTCTTCACTGTCGAACATTGTTAAAAAGATAAAATATCATCCTTATAAAGTACGTCTCATCCATGAATTGGCTGAAGACGACTTTGACCGAATAAATGAATTCTGCGAGTATATGATGGACCAAAATAATCGAAATAACAATTTCATTGCTAACGTTTTATTTTCCGACGAGGCAACATTTTACTTGAACGGGCATGTTAATCGGCAAAACGCCCGTTATTGGTCTCAGGAAAATCCACACTGGATGCAAGAATACCATACGCAACGACCACAAAAGGTCAATGTGTGGGCTGGTATTATGAGAAATACAATTGTTGGTCCATATTTTTTTGATGAAAATTTGACAGGCGAATTGTATCTGAATTTCTAACAAAATACATTAATTCCTGATTTGACCCGGCTTTTTCCTGATATTCAAATAGCCAATACTTTAGACAGCAGAATCTGGTTTCAACAGAATGGCGCACCGCCACATTTCGCTGCAGCTGTGCGAGAGATTTACACAGAACCTTTCCAGATTGGTGGATAGGAAGAAGGAAAACAGTGGAATGGCTCGCTAGATCACCTGATCTTAGTCCACTAGACTTCTTTTTATGGGGTTATTTAAAATGTAAAGTCTATACCAACAGACCTGGCTATATCCGTGAGCTAAAAGACCGACTCAGGCAAGAAATGTTGAACATAACATCCGCTGTGCTACAAAATGTCAGAGACGAATCTATTGACCGGTTAGGTCTTTGTCTATCGGTCAATGGAGAACGATTTGAACATTTATTGTAAATTGTCTTTTGTAAAAATGCAGAAACGTATAACTTTCTAATTAAATTTTTTTAAACACCTTTTGTATTATTGTCCACCCTGTACCATTTTGAAGCAACTTGTGATACATTTTTTAGAATCAGCTCAGCAAGGGACATCCGGAAATTGGGAAAAAAGTGGGGTGTTCCATTTAAAAAAAAAACGGTGATGACGTCATTACTCGAAGGTAGGTCACCCTGTATATTAAATTATTATTTGAAAAAACAGCAAATTAAAATCAAAAATCGACGTGTTTCGGCAATTTTCAATAATATTGTTAATTTACCTAATAATGAATTTATGTATTACTTTATGGGCGCACTGTATTTCTATTTCCAAATAAGACACGGGGTAGATCAAACACCAGTACCGCCTTGCGTTAAATCGCTTTATGGGTCTTACAACTCTTAATCTTTGTTGTATGAAGATAAGCGTCAAAACGCTATAGGAGTTTAAGTCGCTGTGCGGAGAGGAATACCACCATTGATTCATGAATTGAAATTACTTGTTCCCGACTGTCAAGCCTCCTTGACCATCCCATGCCATCGGGGAGAGGAATGTCCAACGTCGGGAAACTGGTAATCAGGTATTTCCAGAATTAGGAAAAAAATATTACGCCAATCAAACAGACATGAAATAATAAGTAATAAGTCGAAGTTTTCTTTACCTGGTGAATTTATTTGCATCGAAGAAAAAAAATATAATTCAACATTTATCATACAAATAATTTCAGTTTTGTTTTAGAATGTATCTGGTTACAAGATAAAAAATATCTACGACTTTTTTTCTCTTACAGATATTCTGAAGCAATACTTCCAAGAAATGATGATATAAAATAGATTATCTTGCGGTTCATTATAGTATCACCATCATAAATGATGCTATTATTTGATCAACTTACACTACCTCAACATTATCTTATTGAAATAATGCACGTCTGTCTCGAAGATATAAATTTAAATACAATCACTCCTAATATTTTAAAACCAAGCTATTCGTTATATTATAAATAGTCTCGTGCATATTTTTTACTCTGTAATATTAATATGTATGCCTAATTTTACGTATAAGTATTCATTGTACAAATACAATTAAAGCGAACAATTCAACATCTTTAAAACATGTATTTTCTAATCCTGAAGATGCTTAGAACCCTTGATGTGACAACGAAAAACTGAAGTAGTTTCTATAAACACCAAAATATTGGATAGTACATACGACCCACGTTTCGTAAAGCAAGTTGGCATTATCCAGAGATGATTACAACTCATCTTTTAATCGTACAGGCAAAAAAAAATAGATTTTTTTCTTAAATTTTTTTGAAAATGCCATCAATCTGCTAAATGAAATTGGCGCATTCGCCAGAAATTGCCTCCTTTTAACTCTCATTTTCGGCTTTTAATTGTTGCACGATAGAAATATCGACGCTTAAGAAACAATACCTCGTATCTCCATTTTTGTCAAAACTCGGTTTAGAATTTTAAATTAATGTCCACTCCTATGTCCAACAGTTCCCAATATCTTGTAGCTCCAAGATTAATATTGATACCAAAAAACTCTACTTAAAAACTTAAAAAATACCTCGTATAACAATAAAATAACTCGTATCTCCATGATCTCCATGATAAAAATAACATATCTATTAATAAGGAAACTTAGTTTTTTTCGTCTCCTGTAAAACTGCTAATTTGGAGATAAGAGGTATTGTTTCTTAAGCGTCGATATGTGTTTGACGTAGGGATTTAGAAACACAAATCCTTTTTAACATTAATTTAGGTTTTATTAAACTTTAAAACACATACAGGAAATTAACAACCGTTCTGTACTACAGATCGAAAACTAATCCCCCAATCGGTTAACACAAATTATTTGTTTTTAACCTTCTTTTTTATTTCAATCGGTTTATTAATTTTTATAGAGAAATTTTTATAAAACAATATTTGCCCGAATACGATTCAGACGACGCCGATGACATCATCGCCCATACATCAATATTTATGAACTCTGACAACTTCAGCCCAGCGTCGTATCCTCACATGTATCTGTTTTGCTAGGTTTGTTAGATAAAATTATCTCATTACTATACAATACAAATAATTATGACTTAAAATATATACAGGGGGTAACAAAAAGTGTAGCCAGACTTTGAAAATCGGTTCTATTAATAAAATTAAAAAATGGAGATGGACACTTAAAATAGTGCTGATGTTAATGTTAATGAGGTTACTGAACATTACTTGCTGAATGGGACGTTGTATAGCACTAATTCTAATCTTAAATGTAATTTAAACAAAATAGTACTTTCGTATTAATCTATACTTGATTTACGACGTAGGTAGTACTTTTAAATACTTTATCGTATCATTGAAAATTAAGGTTCCTTTAAGTTAAATCTTTATTGATAATTATTAATATCATAACATTACAAAAACTTCACAATAACTTAGTAGCACATAATACGTTAGTTACAATATATAATCCGTTAGTTACCATATAATAATACCCTAGATACGATTTTATTTTATCGCTATTATTTATGAACATTGACGTGAATATTTTGACAGTTTACAAATTCGATAGATACACCTGATACACCATTATTGTCCAAAATGATGGGCATGTCCACTGAATCTTGCCTAGCAACATTCTTTTTCAGTTCGATGGTCTCTTTAGTACATGATACAGTGTTTACAGAAACGCCTCCAACTTGAATTTTTCGCTCAATGCAAACCTTCTTACTCAATTTATCTTCTAAATACCCTCTTGCAAGATTGCTCGATTCCCAACCACCAACTTCTTGGAAATCTCTCCACCAGCATTAACAAGAAAAGTTGCTGAAGATCTTCTAATATAATGACCAGTATACATAGTTGGATTTTCAAGTTTGAGATACAAATGCAATTTTTTCAGGTATTTTAGAAAAGAAATGGATACCACAAGGCTGAACGGTGCATTTTCCGTTTCTATATGATACGAACGATCTTCTATGCGCAGTATGAGTTGGACGTAATGCTATATATTTTTTAAATAAAGCCACAGGATTAACGTCTCCTCAGATATCATCGCAAAAAGCCTTTTTTTCTGGGTTTTTGAGTCAGGAATTATGATTACTAGCTTGCTCTCCAAAATTTTACCATTTTCCATGGACATTTTCGTTAATTCATTGATCCTATAAGCTAAATTTACATCACGAGAAACTAATGTCATTTTTGCGTGATTTTCATGTGATATTTGAGTGGTATACACTATCTATAAATTCTTCGTTTGCAGGAATTAATAGTTTGAAGTACTTTATTATTATCCATTGACGCGAACTTATCTTGTAATGGCTTGCATAAATAATAGATTAAATATTACCTTGCTAAAAATACGTCTGCTTAATATCTCCCATAATCATCATAAACATTAACAAATATGTATTTATATACCTAATCATTATTGGTGATATACCTATGTATACTTACATCTAACTAGTATTATTTACTTAGTTATTCAGTGCGCCTGTTTTAGAAACTGTATAATAGCAGATATTTTTTAAGCGAATTTATCAATATTTTAGTGAATTTTGCACTTGCCTGATTTTTTACATTAATTCATATATTCTAATATAGCCTTATTAAACATGAACAGTTATTAAACATGTTTTAATAATTTCTACCTGAAAAATGTTTAAATTAAATTACTAAGTGAACTTCCGGAAATATCAGATGCTGATAACGTTGTCCTATTGGCGCGACGTCACAGGCTACAATATCTGGATGGTGAACGGTACGGTACCTAGTTCATGCATTAATTATGGTTGGTTGTTTCCTAAAATTATTTTGTAGTTTTCGGTCTGTGATATTTATGCAGACATAATAATATATTTTAAATACCTACTAAAATATTCCCAAACAGAAAACCGGAAATTTATACACCTTGATAAAACCAACCCAAATTGATACTCCATGGAAATATATACTCAAAATGTTAAAACGTAAACTACTATACGATTGAATTGTATCGAGCCCTTAATTTAATCGTGAGTATCTCAAAAACGGAGGAGGGGGAAAAATATAAAAAAATTATATGTTCATTATGTGCCTATTGTAAACCACTCACTGAAATTTTAATAACTCATTAAAACGTTACGAAGATTCCTTAATTTATACAAAAAAATATACACATTTTTAACGATACTCTCGTCACATTAAACTTTAAGTGGGCATTTTTCGGATCTCACTTACGTATTAGTTTTATGTAAAAGTTTCTAGTGGTAATTTTTTCATTCCTCCGTTTTTGAGATATTCGCAATTAAAGTGAGGGCTCAATATATTTGAATCGTATAGTAGTTTTATCGAAAAACGTGTGACAAAAAACAAAGCAGTTATATGAGTGACGTCACACTACATTTTTCCTTATAACTCGTTAATGGATCTGGTTCCTAACTTTTGGTTTATACAGGGTGTCTTGTAAAAAGCAAGTTTAACTGTTTTTTTTCAACATCAACCATAATGTCAGGCGGTTTTTTACTTAGTCTGGTAGAGATTTTTTTCTGAATTCAACGATGTATCACAACTTGATTTTCGTGCAATGTTAATTGGAAAAAAAAGTAAGTAAGTGTTTATCAATATTGCTTTGGGCTTCTAATAGAAACAGCATAGTTTCTCAAGTTCTATTCTGGTCGTCCAAATTTACAGCTTTCTGGAACTTCTCTATTCTGAAAGCGAATCATGTAAAGATGCACCGCTTGGTTCCTATTTTTACTGCATTTGAAGTATACTTGCAACATGTCGGTCAGTTCGCTGTTATTCTTGGTTATCTTATCTGTTATTTCACAAAAAACAACAAATTATAAGCAACAATAATTTATAACGCTGAAGGCTTAAATGACATTTGTCGCTTTGTTGATTTCATTGTTTTCCATGGCACACTGAGTAAAACAAGATTAATGTAGAAGATCAAATGACATTTTGCGTCGGTTTGTTGATTATATTGATTTCCATGGCACACTTGGTAATGTAAGATTAATGTAGAAGCTAAAATGACATTTTTGTAAAACTGTCATTAAAAATGAAATGTTTAATTCATTGATAAGTGAACTAAAAATTGACTTTTATAATATTACGTGTCAAAAACACTTTTAACACCAGTGTTAAAAATAAAATGCTATATACTATATAGTATATATGTAATATGCATTCTTCTCAAGATAATAGAAAGCTGTATTGATAAAATTAGAAAGAATATATTATTTAGAAACATTAATACATATTTATTCGAACAGTTATAAATTATTTATTTAGAAACATTAATATTAATATTAATATTACAACCCGAACAGTTACTGATGTTAATTATTCCCTGAGAAGTAATTGCGGAGGTATTCAGTTTAACTGCAATACTATCGTCGACGTCACCAGATGACGCTGATGTCAAGGTAGAAAGGTTCTCTGAAGCAATTTTATCATTAGAAGAGGTACTGGTACTGGGAAGAATTCTCTCAGCAATTTTATTTTTATTTGTAATAGAATCCTCGATGTAGCCCTCAGCAACGTGTGAGGATTTCCATCCACCATGTCGTTTTATTGTAATTAAATTCCCGAATCAATAATGCATTATGCAAATATGACATAAGAGATGTTTCTTTAAGCTTGTACTCGTAACTTGGATTAAAAAATGGCAAAATTAAGTAATGGTGGTTTCCGGCAAGGCGTTCTACAAGTTTCTAAACTAAATCTTCTCTTCTTTACACTTTCTGTCAATGATTTAACATTTATCTGATCATTTGTTGAATATAATTTCAATCTTTGGTAGTGACAATGAAATTCTAAAACTCGTTACAATAATTGAATAAATTCTATGGAAACATAATATGAACTCACATCTCTGTTTACTTAAAAATAGTCCGATTATCTGGTAAATTTCAAACATATTGGGAAATATGCTGTTAAATTATAACTAATCCTACTGATTATAAGAATTTCAGGAGGAAATGCTATATTGTAGAAACTTCATACAGATCTACTCAGAATCAATGATCAATACATAATGTGTAGTACTTGAGAATCAAATTGTACACAAGCCGCAACAAAGTTAAATATGTATATCATAATAAGCATGTAATTTACCATAGAAAAAAAATCAACATACGGTTGTCTCACGCTAAAGAAGCCACCGTGAAGTAACAATCATAAAATAATTTACTAAAATAAATATCATGATATTTTCATAAACATAGGTCAAAATGTTTTGCAGAATAAAATTGCCATTCTGTTGATTTACCTTGTAACAATAACCGATTAGTTAGTGATGTCAACAAGTTGCAGTCAATTTGCATAATTTACCAATAGTGCAGCGTTTATTACATTTTAATGATAATTTATTCTGCAAGTTCAGGACACTGATAGAACTCTCCATATGTGTTTTTATATTTATTTAATGCATAGAAAAGTTTGCATTTATAAGAAGATACAACTATTTAGGAATGAATCGATTTACACCAACGAATTAATAGCAACAGTAACAAAATAAGACAGTTACATCACTAAAAAAATTACCTGTTTCAAAAAATCCAAATTTCATGAATATACAGGGTGTAACAAAACCCTACGTCACAAATTGTGAAGGTGATACTTACTTGACAAAGTAAGCAAAAAGTTTTGTATAAATGTGTGTATCAATATTCACCATTTTCTCCTTTTCTATCTGGAGAGTAAAAATAAAGTTCCATTTTTCTTAGTACGAATTTAAACAATAATACGTTTTTCATGTATGTTGTTATCTGAATCTAGATATGCAATTATACGTCATGAAAGAACATAACAACAACCAGTTCTAGCTAAGACTAGAAAAATTTGGATTACATGATGGAAACCTATTCATAAGTCCAAATATGTTCTAAGTACAGTTGTGTTATGAAGCAATAATTTAACAGCCAACAACTTGTTCTCTCAAATATATATGTCAGTAATTGTAACACATTTTAAATAATTATTGGGTCATATCTAGATCATCTTTAAGATTCTTAAAATTAGAGCTGGACCGAGTTACATTTTCGAGTACGAGTATATTTGAAAAGTAGTTCCAGTACATTTAGTAAGAGTATATTGATCCAAAGCACTCTGATTTTTCGAGTTCTTTTGCACTCGTACAATATGAGTACTGGAGTACACCGTCGTGTAATAATAAAATGTTAAAAATACAAAATATTGCAGGTCTACCAAGTTTACTTGCACAAAAACAAATACTGAGAGAAAAGTGATTATACTTATCTAAAATTTAGCACACAAATTGCTGTCTCCATTTAATAAAATATAATTAAGTAAAACACCGTTAATTGTTTCGTGGTTTGGGTAGATATTTAAACAAAGCTGTAAGATACGAAAATTATAACTATTAAAAACAAAAAAAGGAAACAGAACTTCCAATATGTATAACACAAAAACTAATATACATATTCAGTTTAACTCAATCGCCTTAATACAAATGTTGGTTGCCACATCTGTAAACCCTGAATACACTAGTGGAAGTACACAGGCAGACAAGTCTGCGTCTGCATTCTGCCACTGTGAGTATAATTTAAAGAACATTTTCGGGTACTTCGATTAAATTTCTAATTGCAATGAATATATATACTCGAGTACGTCTATCCGAGGAAATCGAGTATTAGAGTACTTGTATACGAGTAATTCCCAGCTGTGTTAAAAATGTTAACATGAAAATCGTTTCCACAAACATTAAAATAATCGGTACTACATGATGCGCGTTTCAGCAATCAATCTGGAGATTATTAAAAGTTTGAATTATCTCCATAAAATGAAAATTTGATTGCCGAAACGCGCGCAAATATCAAAAATGTAATGATGTTATTCAGTTATTTGTTATCATTTACCTACCTTTAACTTTAATATTTTCTAGTATATTTCATTTTTATTCATTTCGTTTATTTATAAAAGCTGTTTCAATAAGAGCGCAAAATTTGAATTGCGCGCCAGTTTGGCTGTCATGATGTCATAAGATTATGTTATGCCAGGTCGATGGAAGACAGATGGGAGTTAGTAAACATGGAGCATTTTACGATAGAACCACGCGTCCTGATTGTTAAACATTATTATCAAAATGGTGAAAGATGGATTGCCACGATTCGTAAAGTGCGTCCAATTTTCGGTCGAAATAATGTTCCTCATTTACTGTGAAAAGAAGAATCGAAAAATTCATGTTAAATTTTTCCAATTTAAAAGATCAATGTTTAAATACATAATAAGAAACTTAAATAGGATACGGTTCAATTAGTGATGTGAAACATACGACACGAGCTCGTAGAGGTCGTTCAGAACAAAACATCACGGCAGTTCGCGAGAGCATTGCCGAGAGTCCAGGGACGTCGATTCGTCATCGTGCACAAGAATTGGACGTTACAGCAGCCACTCTTCAGCGTATTCTCACTAAAGATTTGCATCTCCATGCCTACAAAGTCCAATTAACTCAATAACTTCTGCCAACAGACCATGCGCAGCGAAGAAAGTTCACCAATTGGATCCTCGAACAACAAGATGTGAATGCCAATTTTGTGGACAAAATCGTTTTCAGTGATGAGGCCCATTTTCACCTAGATGGCTTCGTTAATAGGCACAACTGCTACATTTGGGGTCAAAAATCCATGATTCACGAGAAAATGCACACCAAACGTGTCAGTGTTTGGTGCGCATTGTGGTCTGGAGGAAACATTGGGCCGTTTTTCTTCGAAGACGAGGCAAGTAATGTAGTAACGGTGAATGGCGAACGTTATACGATAACCCAGTTTTTTCTGCCTCAATTGGAAGAGATTGCTCTCAACGACATGTGATTTCAGCAGGACGGTGCCAGCTGCCATACCGCCCGTGAAATATTGACGGTCTTGCACGAGTCTTTTCTTGGTCGTGTCATTTCTCGGTTTGGTGACCAGAATTGGCCACCACGCTCTTGCGATGTAACACCTTTGGGCTTTTAGCTGTAGGGTTATCTGAAGTCATAGGTTTATGCCAACAAGCCCGTGACCACCGAAGCACTGAAGGCCGAAATTAGATGCTATATCAACGAAATACCGCCACATGTATGCAACACCGTTATTCAAAATGTCGCCAAAGGCTGTAAAAGCCGTGGCGGCCATTTACTAGATCATGTTCCGTACATAACTCCCAAATGTCTACATTATAACTCAATAAATATTTCAATACTTTGCTATAGAAAACCATGTTTTATTAAACCTCGAAATATTAGGCTCTTATTGAAATACCCTTTAATTTCCCTGTAACCAAAATGTTTATATGGTCGGTAATAAATTGACTATTATTATTATTATATCTACCTAAACTAACGCTATTAACTTAAAACATACAATTAATTTCAACTGTTTTTAAAGTAAAAATTTAAATATACAAATTCAGAAAATAATTTCCATATACGATCAATATAATTTGGAAGATATTTTTTTAAAACTGTCGACTTTCAACACGTAACATAGTAGGCGTTTTCACTTTAGTATCATTAAATACTTAATAACTTATAATGATATATTCTGTTAATTAATAATTAACCTTTCAACCTTAAAGGTATTAGCAAAATTAAATTTGACCCATGGAGCATTTGTCATACTTTTAATAACAGAACAAATAAATTTAATACTCTCAATTCCAATTCTCTTTAGTATTTCCTATTTTCCGGAATAATTTGAAATCATTAAATTTATTTTCCAATATTAGGCAAGTAGAGGCTTACGTGTATTTCTCCGGTCTTTGAGATCATATCTTTTACTCTCTCCCTCAAAGTGAGGAAGTTATGTATTCGTGAAACAATTTTGAATATTTTTATTGCATTTCTGGACGAATCTCGACGAATTATGACGATACACAAAATTTCAGACAGAAAAAATTTTCTGTCTGTGTGGTTCCGATGGCAGCTACAGTTTTTGAGATAAAGCTTTCAAATTTGGTACACATTCTAGAGGTCACGGACAATTGAGTTCGTTGATGAAGAAAATCGGTCCCTATGTCTAAAAAAATAGTGACTTCCACCAAGTGACTTCTTGAAACGCAAAATGTGACTGAAAGCAGGCTGAAAGCAAAAATTACTTTTATTATAAATCCACCACAGCAGTAAGAGTCCCAAGTGGGGTAGTAATTTTTGCAGAAGGCCAAATGCTATGCCTCACCTGACTAATATTACCAAAATGTATATTACTAAATTCTTTACAGGAAAGATCTCGATATCAAAAATTAATTTGCCCGGCATGTTATGTGATGTGTTTATATCACGTATTAACACTTTCAATGACGATATATAACACAAATATTTATTTATTTACTTTGCTTTACTAGATTTTAGGCGATTATTCCTTTAAAGATTAAAGCTACTATAGTGTTAATAAATAAAATAATTTTACCATATAGTTTGTTTATTCCCGTAATGAAAAGAACAATACCGAGTGAATGGTACAATTCATTGAGTAGTAATACCAAATATTGCATTGCACCAGTGCAACTTGTACAAGATTCCCGTTAATTTTAACTCTCAAATATTATTAGATATCAACGGTATAGAAAATAAAATATACAGGGTGTCCCAACCAAAAGCAGGCACCCTGAATAACTTTGGATAACATTTTTTTTAAAAAATTGGTGAAACACGTCGACCTTGTATCCATGGGGACATATTTTAATGTAATACTTGTATACCCTCTACCCTACACGGCCACCCCCTCAAAAAATTCAAATGGCAAGGGGGGTCGTCGAGTGATACACCTTTTGAAAGGTCTTTCAATTCCCTACATAACTGTGTGTTTTTTTAACTTTTATCGATTCGTTCTTAAGGAAAATAATTTTATTTTCGATGATTACACACAATCGAAATCGTTTAAAAAATCTAAAATACACGGCACTGGGTATTGGAATTTATAAAAAAACTACATTTTTTAGTGCTCACTAATCAACACGATTTTTTCGACATAAAACACTTTCCCTGTCCGTTTAGATTTAGAATAATAAAAGACTCATAAGTATTTGATAGTCCTTGAACATTAATTTGTTAACAACCAATTTTAAATCGAGATACATTTTACCAGAATGAGTTCTCAAAATGGTTTATACCCTTCAGGAGAGAATATAAATTGTCAGTATTTATTTTAAAAACGATAATTATGCTAGAGCTACGGAGCGCATATTCAGTAGAAATCACCCAGATAGAAGGGTTGGTTCTCAGTATGTTTTACAACTATTGACAAAATTTATGGAAACAGGTTCTGTAGGAAACAAAAAGCATGAACCTCAGCTACCGATTAGGAATGAAGCAGTCGAAGTGGCAGTTCTGGGTCAGTTGCAGATGGATAATACTCAATCGATCAGGAAAATAGCTGAGGCTTCCGGTGTATCACGAGGCAGTGTTCATCGAATTGTAAAGGTCCACAAATTTCATCCATATAAATTTAAATTGGTACACGAATTAAACGAAGATGATCCCGATCGTCGGCTTGAATTCGGTGAGATTTTTAGTGAACAATTAAACGGTAATGCCAATCTACTGTACAATACGTGTTTTTCTGATGAATCAACATTTTAGTTAAATTGGGAGGTAAACAGGTAGGTATTGGAGTGAAACCAATCCATATTTGTTCATGGAAACTAATACGCAAAGGCCTCAGAAGTTAAATGTTTGGGCTGGCATCTTAGGGGATCACATTGTCGGGCCGTTTTTTATTCCTGACAATTTAAATGACGAAAGGTACCTTGATCTATTAGAAAATAACATCGACCCAATGATTACCCAAATCCTCGAAGAAGACGATAATCACTTAGAGGGCGATCTGTTTTCCAACAGGATGGGGCACCCCCACATTTTGCTATAGCAGTCCATCAATTTTTTGATAATCGGTTTCCTGAGCAATGGATTGGAAGAAGAGGTCCTGTGGAGTGGCCCGCCAGGTCACCCGATTTAACTCCCTTGGATTTCTTTCTGTGGGGACATTTAAAATCGAAGGTATTTGCAACAAACCCTCATCTCTGGAAGAGTTACGTGAAAGAATTGTTCGAGAATGCAGTTTATTGACTCCAGATGTGTTCAGAAATGTTCGTACAGAATTTCAAGACAGATTATACTACTGTATGGAAGTCGATGGGGGTCATTTTGAACAATACATACGATAATTTAAACTGCTTCTTTTATTTTTGTTTCCCGAACCTAAAATAATGAAACAATTATTTCCCAGGAACGAATCGATAAAAGTTTAAGAAAATAAACAGTTATGTAGAGAATTGAAAGACCTTTCAAAAGATGTATCAGTCAACCCCCTTGGCATTTGAATTTTTTGAGGCGGTGGCCGTGTAGAGTAGAGGGATGATGATAGGTATACAAGTATTACATTAAAATATGTCCCACTTGGAAACAAGGTCGACGTGTTTCACCAATTTTTCAAAAAAATTTTATCTCCAAAGTTATTCAGGGTGCCTACTTTTGGTTGGGACACCCTGTATATATATATAGGCATCTAAATTATCCATAACATAACGCAGATAATTTCATGAAGGAATTATGAAAAACATTTTGAGGTGTCATTGTTATCTTGGTTTTGGCATTTGTAAACTGGTTTGGTTGTTATGGCAAATCAAAAACAAACAAACTTCTCTTATTCTTGTAAAAAAAATTTCGTGCGAATCTTCGGCGGAAAATATAGATTCAGAAATAGGACATTTTACACCAGCAAATACGAAAAAATCCAAATTTGAAGAATTTTGTCGAGAGAAATTACATTTTGGAAAAATCTAACCCATTGAGTCAAGATGCTGTTATTTTAAAGAACATGCAATATGTGGAAAAGAAATTAGCTCGCAGCATAAAGATACTGTAGTCAAAACAATGTGATGCTACTGCAAAATTACTGAAAGAGAAATTTAGTAAGGAGTATGGAATCGCGATGCAAGGTGACCTGCTCTGCAAACTAAGCGAGAAAGACGAAAAATCAGTTCAACACCATTCACTCACGCCCAGTAGGTACGTCAAAATTCTAAAGTTGTGAGATAAAAACCCTCCAGTGCATTTATAAACGAAACTTTTTCATATTGCTTAGTACGAGTTGGCTTTTCTGGATGGTGAAGCAACTATTTCTTTAACACATTATTTTAAAGAAATTTAGTATGACGGTTGCATCACTAATCCCCATATTGTCAAAAACAGTACAAGATGCTTTCTATAAATTAACCTACTGGCTATTTTTAAACATAGTCTACCCTACGAGAGAAACAGGGTTGTCAAAATAAATACCGGCGATGAGTCAAAGGTTTTAACCAAGTTATTTGTATCGAAATGCCTTTGCTCTAAATCTCTTTGTCCCTACTGATAGAGTCAAGTAGTTAGTTCTCAGCAATGGGTATGTCTACAACAGAGTTACCAAACACAGAGAATGCTCACGGGGGAATTACATGTGCATTGCAAAGCACTTGCTCACTAATTGCTTTAATCGATGGTAGAGCCTTAGGTAGAGTAGCAATTAAATCACACTCCATCAAATCCGTACTTAATCTTAGTTACTGTAGTATACTGTTCGTATAAACTTGACAAGGAATTGTATCAGTATCATTAATTACCTTTGTACTTATGAAGAGGATTTTTTTACATGCTGTTCTAGTTGTACTCATGGTTTATGAATTAAATAAATTAGTGTTGGTGTAAACATGAATGATATTGACACACATAGTTTGAGTTTATCTCTTGTGTAATACTAATATTCAAGTTAAATTCAAATTAGTTTCTAATTAACTATTATGCATGCAAATGATTCACATTGAATGGAAATACGAGTAAAAATGTAAATATGTTAGGTAACATTATCAACAAGATCGCATCTATTTAATACCAAAACATACCAATTGAAACACAACATTTTAACAAATAACTTGTATTTTACTGTTTTAGATTATGCTTAGTTTAAGAATCGAGCCTCAAAAGTAAATCACTACAGAATGTTTTTGTAGTAATCAAATATTCAGTTCTTTTTCTTGATTAATTACAAGAAAAAACTGTTAAATATTTGCCTTTGTATGTGTGAAGTACTTATAAAATCTAATCTCTCATTTATAAACAATGCACTAAATAATAAGACATTCCTAGATTGAAGTGTTAACAAATTGTCGCGGATAATATCTACGGTAAACAGTTGATGAGTGTGTAAATATTTACCTTATTTGGAAGAGTGGCATTGTGAAGTTCATCTAGAGTTGGTCTATTTGCAGCTTGGATGGACATTATGTTCCTGTAATTATCCAACCTAGGTAGAGCCTCCCTTGTTAAATGTCTGTAAGTAAAGATAAATATTGGACAAATTAATCTCTAAAAGAGAATCCTAAAAGTATGTTTACAAAGCGGAATATGAAATATACATTACTATTATGGTATATGACAAACACCAAAATTTTTTAATTTAAATTAAATTTAACATAGTTTTAAGCATCTCCGGATGGTGCCAACTTGGTTGGTGATAGAATTGTAGCGATTCTAATATTGAAACCACACTGACGGAGTCTATCTGTATCAAATATTATTCTTATATGATTCAATTTAATTTAATTATACTAATTTGTGATACTGAGAATACGCGGTAAGTAGTTCAGTTTCTTAGCCCCTTGGCAAAATTTGCTTCCACACATGGCAGTAACGAATACATATATTCTCATTTTCCCAGACAGTGTTAAACGTGTAAATCTAAGACCTGAGTTACCAAACGTGTGAATACATTACTAGCAAATTGACTACGATGACAACATACTGTAATACCATTTTGGACAGTTTTCCAGGCATTTCAGAAGACATTACCTATTAACTATCTGCTGATGTAATAGTAGGCAACTAAGAAATGTTTTTGAGGTGTAAGTTTAATTTACTTTTTATCACTTAATAGTATAAGCAAAGGTGCAAAAATGTTATTTTATCCTGTCGCTGAAAGAATGTTAATATTGACATTCGAATACCTATGAAATCGAGAGTTTGAACTGTAATTCTTGCACCGGTGATGACTGAAAATTAATATCCATTCTACACAAAAAATAATTAATTTTAAACCCTGAACAATTTTCAACGGCTTATAAGTCGAAAACGGTTAGGAATAAGAAAAAATTAATCGATACTATTTTGTGCCAACTTTAATATTGTATATAATGCCGTTTTCGCTAGGCTGAACCAATTTCGAGATATAAGCCAGAAACCAAAAACAGGCACACATTTTGGAAACCCCTGGAGTTAGCTCCCATCGCAGACCTCAGGACTTGGTATGTTCATCTCCAAACACCTCCAAGCACAGCCCAAAAGTAAAAAAAAATGTGCGCACAAAAGTCTGTCTAGAAACCATTCCTTGACTGGATTGTGTGGGTAGTTATTGATTTTATTTTTATTTGTGTCCTTATGAACCCGACGATTCGGAATCCACAAGGCACAAGGGCTCAAGCACTCAACTCTGGACAGGTCTTACATTTTATTCAAAAAGTGCCTACCGTCTGAAAGAAAGAAGTAGTTACACTACACTATGAAAATATCCGATAGGTTGAACCTTTCACTTTAATTGTTTACTACTTAGGTACATTAATTTAGTTTCCAATAAATTCAATTTAATAAAGTGAAGCAGATATTGTTGTTTTAATAGGGCAACGGCAACTGATAAGTATATCAATGTACATGGCTCAGGGCTAGAATAGGGGTATCCAAAAATTGTAATTAATTTAGATTTACAATCATAGCAATGTGGTATTTATCGGTAGAATTTGCCGACAGTTATTTGATTTTAACTTCAAAATAAATCACGCATTATTGACAATAGGAAATTAACTAATTAAAATTTTCTTTACAATCTTCGTTAAATTTTAAAGCAGAAAACATTCAAAATTATATCCTCTCATATTATGCAAAAGATGTTCTAGTTTTAACATGCCCCCATGCAGATGCGGATGAATGAGGGAGAGATATGAAGATAATCATGTTCAATGATTAGATACTAAGAAAATTTTACCAGTATTTAAGTCCCGTTTATCGTATTAAGAATGCATCACTTTTATTGACGAAATAAATATCAATCGACATAACGGTTAAGGTTAAATATTTTACAAAACATTCCTTCATTTTATGCATCAGTAATCATTATGATGAAAATGATTTGGATGTTTTGAAGGGAATGTTAATATGCCTTTAAAGGCATGTGTCGGCTATGAATATTAAGTAATGTAATCCGATATAAATCGTGAGCTGAAGTTTTATAATTGGAATTTACATAAAATTGATTCAGAGGAGCAAACTTAATTTTTTAAGGAAGAAATGCACCAACAAAAAATTACAAATATTACTTTTAGAAGTAAATTCACTAAAAGCACTGGATTTAATAAAAAAAAACTAATAACAATTGTACTTGTCAAAAAAATTGTTTTGGGCATCTTTCGTTAGTGTTAGCTTTTCTTTTTCGAATGTCACTTTCCAACATTGCGTCTTTAGCTCTACTCCTATTGTTCAATGTTTTGTTTTCTAAGGAAAAATCCAAAGTATCAAAATGGGTAGGGAAAACGCATCTAAAATGCATTAATCGGGGTTAACATAGTCTCTCGGAAAAACTTGAGAAATAATTGCAAATCCGTCGTTATTCTAATCTTTAAAACAAGGCGGACATATTATTCGTATATAAATGCCTCTACATTTATCAAATTGTAAACAAATTTTATGAATTATTTAATTAGCGCATGTTTATACAGTATATCGTGTGCGAATTATTTCGACAATTACATATTCATTTGTAGTAGCTATTGCACGTGTTTTTATTAAATAAAGATTACAAACTGAATGTCAAGGCGATTATAGACAAGGTCAGTTATGGTTTCTTATATTGCACATCTATTTTATGCTGCGTTTATAAATAACATTTTTCTGTAATTATTAGTTATTCAGAAGATAACTCAAGTTAAATGATAAGTAGAAATTAATTTTGTTACCAATTATAAAAATATCTTATTGACCACAAATCACGATTTTTAAGATACGTGGGAATTAGCGATTTCAAGTGATGCTAAAAACATTTTTTTAACCATTATCAATTAAAAAATTCCCTAATAGAAGTTACGGTACACTGACGCGATTTTTCTACATAATGATAAAAGTCCAAACTACAGTGGCGGCTGGGGAAAATTTGGCAATTTCATATTTCCGAATGGGGGGAGGGGGGCCCCCAGAGATTTAAAAAGGAAAATACCGGGAAAAAAAAAAAAATTTTCCCAAAAAAAAAATCGCTGGAAAATTTCGCAAAAAAAAGGGGAAAAAAATTGCCCCCCCCCCGGGTTTTTTTTTATATTTTAAAAAAAATTTTTATAAAAATTTTTTTTTTACCAGGGGAAAAAAAAAAATAAAACTCCCAAATCCACCCCAAAAAAAAATTTTTTTTTATTTTAAACCTCTCCCCCCTTCCTTTGTTGGTGGCCCCCCCCCCCATATAAAAAAAATTTCCCCCCCCCCCCCCCCCCCGGGCCAAACTATATTCCACTGTCCGTTAATTTATAATTATAGCACTTGAGATAATTAGTTGGTGTAAACATCTTAGAAAACCCTTTCGAGTTTCTAATGACAAAACCTAAACATTTAATTGCAGATGAAGTGGCAACTTCAATATGTTTTAAGAATGTTAGTTTAGGATCAAAAGTTACTCCAAGATCTTTTATATAATCAGGCGTATTAAGTGATATACCGTCCAATTTATAATAAAAATCAACAGGATTTTTTTTCTTGTAAATGACATAACGTTACATTTGAAGCATTTAGTGGTAAATTGTTATGTGTACACCACGAATTTATTTTATTAAGTGCAACTTGCAACAGTTCACACTCTTCGTAAGAATTCACTTCACATAGTAGCTTAAGATCATCTGCATAAATCAGATAATGTACACATAGGTCTGACACAATATCATTGATAAACATGATAAAAAGGAGAGGTCCAAGGGTCGAACCTTGTAGTACCCCAGATAACTGCAAAAAACTTCTTCGACCTGTAATCACGGTACTGAACAAACTGGTATCTGTTTTTCAAATATGAAGAGAAAAGCTGTAGAAGAGGGTTAGATAGTCCAAAAGTATCCAATTTGTTCAATAGAATTTCGTGGTCAAGACGGTCGAATGCTTTAGTAAAATCGGTGTATATAACATCAACTTGGCTATGTCGGTCTAGTTTATTACTAATGAACTGGGACTTACGCACAAGATTCATAACAGTGGACCTACCCTTCATGAAACCATGCTGCTCACATGATATCAACCCAGACACATGATTGTAGATAACATTATGCAGAATTATTTCTAATAATTTAGCAAAGTTGCAGATGATAGTAATAGGTCTGTAATTCGTTATGTCACTCCTATTGCCGTTTTTATAAACAGGGCACACTCTAGACAATTTCCAAGACTCTGGAAAACATGACGTTTTTATAATTAAGTTAAATATAGCTGTTAGAGGAGTAATAAAAGCCGATGCACAATCCTTGATTAAGAATGCAGGTATCAAATCAGGTCCCATAGTACAGTTTGGTTTGAGTCGTTTAATCGCTTTACCAACTTCGTCCTGAATAATGAATGGAATGTCGATTGTATTTATATTTTGGTTCGAGGATACATGGGTAATAGCAACCGGGATCGTAAATGACTCAGAAAAGAAATTGGCAAAACTATTAACCATTAGTTGGGGATCTTCAATATCTTCCCCATTATATGTAACAATTGAGGGGATAGAGGAAATATCCCTTTTAGAATTTATATAGGACCAACATGTATTCGGGTTGATTCTTAAATCTATTTCTATGCCTTGTAAGTAAGCTTTATGCAACACGTCCACCTCAATTTTTATTTGCGATCTTAGTGACTTGAATCTGTTTAAATAGTTCATGTCACCATTTTTTTTGTAAATTTTTAAAGCCTTGTCTTTTGTTTTTATATTTTTTATAATTTGGCCATTAAACCACGGTGGATAACATTTACCCGTAGCTTTTTTTTTTTAGTATATTATTTTCGAAAATATTATTTAGTTTATTGTTTAAATCAGCAATAGCCATGTTTGGATCTGCATATTGATTGAGAAAATCCCAGTTAGTATTATTAATTTCTTCATATAAAGATAAAAAGTTTGCTTTTTTAAAATTGAAATCGGCATGTGCTTTGATGGGAAAATTATTTCTTTTTCTATTAGACTTTGCAATTTTAATTTCTACAATCAACGCGGGGTGGTACGGGTCTTCTAGTAGAATAATCTGCAGTGCTTTATTAACTACACAATTTGTATTACATAATACTAAATCCAATAAGCGACCTTGAAAGTTCCGTATATTATTACACTGATTAAGACCACAGAAATTTATGAAATTTTGTGTCTGCAAAAAAATTAGGCGTTGATGTATTTCCAGCACAGCAATTTATGTATTCGGATATATTAAAATCACAGATTGATTTGATATCAATTTGGGCAGGTTCAAGTTGTTTGTCTAAGGCTAAGAGAACGCCACCTCCTCTGCCTGTATTGGTTGCGACAAAATCTCGGTCAGTTCTAAAAACACTAAAGTTGTTAAGATTATACAGTTCCGAATTTCGAATGCTCTCGTTACATGAGGTTTCAGTAAATGCATATGCCTGGTACTCTTGAATTGTAGATGTAATATATAAATGGTGGTTTAAGTACGTAATCCACGAACATTTTGGTAGTACAAAGAAAATATATAATGCTCCCGTGTGCTTTGACCGCTATTGATAACACATTCCATTTGAATATTATTTAATAACTTGTATTGCTATTGTGAATCAAGAATATTGGCTTTAAATTTGCTGAGTTTTTTTTATATACATAACAGTCTGGATCCCAAACTGCGTGGTCAGTTGCATTGTCGATATTTAGGGTAGCCTTAATATTTGAACAATGTACGCACTTGAATACTGAGCTTTGACATTCAACTATGACATTATTAGTTACAGTAATCCATATCTAAGGGAGCAAGATAATGTTTATCCTTATAATACACAAGACCGCGTGTTATTTCCATGGCAGCCATATTTACCGGATACCATCGTGTGGAGTATAATCAGCACTCTGTTTAGCAATTTACCCCATCCTCCGGATAACCAGCACGTTCTTCGGCGTAGAATTCTTGGGATACCACGAATAATGACGGCGCTACTCATCACTGAATAACTTTTTTTGTATTTACATTTTAAATAATTTCTTCCTTCACCAAAATACCATATTTTGTAAAAATTTAAATAAAATATTTCGTGCGGTTTTTTGAAGAGCAGTATATAACATAAAATTGGAAATACACGGCTCAATCTTTAGATATAAATAAAATTAGATAGCGGAATATTGCTTTAAATAGATTAAAGCAGTTATTTCTGGAATAACGTACCTAATTAAAACATTAAAATTAATCTAGTTAACAAATTTACCTATTTTTTTTATAGAACCATGTCTTACAAACACCTATCATGCAGTAGCGGCTGGTCAGGGGAGGCAAGGGAGGCTGAGCCTCCTCTACAATTTTGGGAGAAGCAGAATATCTCCAAACTAAGATTTTTCACAAGTAGAAATTTCTACTTCGATATACATATCTTAATTCTCAATGTTGTTTATAATTCATTAATTAATTTTGTGTAAAAGTGTAAAAAAAAATTTTGCATTTCCTTTCCACAAACATGCAACATTGTAGGCCTGATAGTCCACTCCACATATGCATATTTCCCGGTCTCTCATCGCGCTTTCGCGCTTGTTTGAATAAACTGAGGAGGCAAGCGGCCAACCAACCCCCATTTCAATAGATTGTTCGTGACTTTGAATTTTTGACGCTTATCTCAGCAAACATTCTGTATCTGTTAGTTAAGGCAGCTAGCCTCTAGCACCCCATCTCTTTCTAGCACATGTACACTTCAGTTGAGCGTTGATCCCCTCTACAAGAGAATAACATTTATAGAACAAGGACAGTGGCAATTTGTGGTTTCGTGGGAGAACATAAACATACATAAAATATTTAACAGGTTGTTGAAGAATGAGTGCTCTAGGTGAAAATATTTCCAACGACATATCTTGTTGTCTAGACGTGGTGGATTACTTATTGTTAAATGGATTTAGTTCTCTTAGTTATGATCAAAAGGTAAGAATTAAAAAAATGGTCAGAACCTACACCGTCAATGCCGTCATTAGTTTTCACAAGTGGTAAAAAAAACAGAGAGTTTAGTGATAGCAATTATCAAAAAAATCGAGTGGTTAACGGCATCAACAGTTAAAAACAAATTATATTGTTGGAAATGTTTGTTATTTACTAATGATCAATCCTCAATTTGGGGCAGGGCCGGGTTTAATAATTTGCCAAAATTTGTCGCGAGGTTTAGAAAGGCATGAAAAATCTCAGGAGCATATTTCATCTTGACGTCTAAATCAATTCTAAATGACCTCATTGAGAGTGTTAGCTTCAATATTAAAGCCAAAATTTATGAAGAACTACATAATTGCGAATTTTTCACGTGGCAAATTGATGAAACGACGGACATTACTTCTAAATCTCAACTTTCCGTAATTTTTAGATATGTAATGCACGGTGAAGTTATTCAAAAGTTTGTTGGTTTTTTTTTATGTGAGTAGTGGAAGAAACGCGGACAGTTTATTTAAATTATTAATCGACGAATTTCGTAAATTTGATTTGAAAAATAAATTAGTTGCACAAACCTATGACGGCGCTGCGGTTATGTCAGGACATCTTAATGGACTACAGACTAAAATAAAAGATATTGCTCCTCAAGCTTACTTCACTCACTGTTACGCACACAAATTAAATTTGGTTTTGTGTAAAGCCTGTAACGGAATTAAAGAAGAAGTTTTTTTGAAATTTATTTTTTTCGTAATTTCTTTCAAAATATATAAAAGATCTGAATATTTTAAATAGAACTATGGAACAGATAATTCCAAGTAATGCTCCCACTCATTGGAAATTTTCATCTAGAGTTGTTTTCACTGTTGACACATACAGGAAAAACTTATTGACGTTTTCAATTTTATTTCGGAAAGTGGAGACTTTTTAAATGACGATCAGACTTTAAGAGCAGCTTACGGATTAAAATCGTTATTGTTGGATAAAAACTTCATATTTTTTCTTAAGATTTTTAAAATGATTTTTGAGCAAACTGATGTTTTCCAAATTTTACAATATAAATTAACTGATATAACATATTCTAAAAACAGACTTAATATACTTATATATAAATTAAAAGAATTTTGCAATAATGAAATACATTTTTTTGATACTTTATATAATGTTTTTTTTTAGAAAATATTGAAGAATTAGATGATGAGCCAGAGACAACACATAACTTTGACAGGACAGACATACATTACAAACAAATTTTTACAGAAATTTTGGACATCATTATAGTTCAAATTGAAATTAGATTTTCCGATTTAATTACTTTGAAATGTTTCGATTTAGTAAATCCTAATAATGTTATGTTTTCTAAATCATTTTCTAACAGTCTAATGGACAAATTAATGAACCAGTATCCCTATCAATGAATAGCACTAGCACCAGCGGCGTCGTGAGTGCAAAAAGATTGAAGTAAAAATATGAGATATTCCTTTAAGGTCTGAAGAAAATAAAGCCCAGGATAGTATGATTGAACAAGAACTACCATCGATTTGTAATTTCTAATATATTCTAAATACATTTACCAAATATTTTGTAAATATAAATACAATTTGTTCGCTTTGATTAAGAACCACGTTTTGATCGAAACCAGATTCCAGTTGAGACGAGAAGGAAGATGAACAAAAATAAAGGAAGACATTAATAAAAATACCAACTGCGGCTACTCAATAAGTTCTGCGGAACTGCACAACACCTAAACAAATATAAGAATAAAGAAAACTTATTCAGTTGTGAAAACTTTTAATTTCTATACATAATAAAATATAAAAATTTTAATTCATAATTGTAAAATTGTACCATAATTGTATAAATCTATTATTTATTTCTATCTGTTTGTTAGTGCAGTAATAAAACATGTCCGAGGCAGCTTCTTGAGAGACACTGGGAAGCCGCAGCTGAAAAATACAAATACCGGAAAGAAAATAATATGCCGTGTGTTGGTCGAAAAAAGGAAAAATAATGAAAAAGTTTGAGTGAAAAGTATAAGCCTTTCACGGATAACATGTTGTGTCGGATCATATATCGTAAACTTAGAATCACGTTAGTAGTTGTTTTTTCCAGAACACGATATTGGGCCAATATTAATCCAATATTGTATATTTGTGCTATGTAGTTTTTCAATATCATCGCAATATGAGTCAATACTTGTTCACATTTAATATTGAACCAACCTTTTCACAACATTGGACCAATACTGATCCCTTATTTTGTTGTCATATCTTACATAGGTTGGATTTCGGGGTTGTCTAATTTATGTGGTTATATCAGAAATCAATCAAGTGTGGTAATGAATTCACCAATAACAATAAACTGACTGAAAATTGTTGTCGCTTATGTTGCTTAAAGTAATGAAAACTAATGTACGCGCGTGTATTGGTTATAATTACTCATAACAACACAAATGCATAATAACTATTAAAGCAATTGAATAAAAACATACTAACCTCCACCTTAATAATTGGAGTAAATTATCTTAATTATTAATGACTCTTAAATGTGGCATGAAGAAATAAGGTTTAACATAATAATGTGGGCGATAGTTTTCTATATGACCACACCCAGAGTTTCAAGGGTAATTACTAATAAACAATAACAATATTTACTTTCCTTTAAACAATCCCCTCAAATAAGGTCATATTAGAATTAACTATATTATAATACCTAAGAATAATCTATTTAAATTATTTATTTTAGATACAGTCTACACACGAGTCAGAGTCTCTAATTGCTTAATCAATGTAGGATATATGTTTATCTATTTATATACTAATCAGTTAATTAGAATTATAATTATAAATAAAATACCAATACTGAACGTCTTACGCATTTTCACCCTACTTTGTCACATGATAATCACCTTTAATTTCTAATTGTTAAAAGTCAGTAGTTTTTTATTTCCATCGATAAGCTAGTTTTACTGTTCCGTTGAGTTTGACCTATATAAATGCATGAGTCACTACATTGTACCCTATCAGGATCCAATCTGGTTTATAAATTTATTTCTCCTTTGTTATTACATTATTAATATTTTGTCTGTTATTTCTACTTACAGATATGGTCTTATTTCCAAGTTTTTTTATACCAAAGTATTTTTGTCAATGATCTTGCTTTTACCATCTTGCTTTACGTATAGCCAAAATATTATAATGAATATGGAACTATAGAAGCCTTTTTTTTCACAGATGAGTAGATAAATGGATTATCAGAAAGAGTTAAATTTCTAAAACATAAGGTTGTAATGTACACGTGATTTTAAAAATGAAGAAAACTACTAAAAAGGAAATCTTAACGATATAAAAAAATTTTCAGAATTTCATTTCATTGTAATTCATGCCACTGCTTATAAATATAACAAATCATTCTTAAACTACATATTTTGAAACGTCAAAACCCAAACCTTACCATGACAAGCAGTTACGACATAATATGTTGGTTTTGATCACAAATGTTATTAGACCAGTAATTTTGTGCACATGTATGACTAAAATTTTCCATTAAAATATAAAAATTCAATCTATCTATAAAAAAATTTAAATGCTTAACCCTTTTATCAAATTGCCTAATTTATTTTATTATTACATATTAAGATAAAGAGTTCACTTCAATTTATTGCAGTTCAAAACTTACCGGAAACTTTTTGCATGTTCGGAATTAAGCCTAGTTCTATCAGTGACCGAGTGAAGGTCAAGTTCTTCGTCGTCAGTCTGTTCATCCGCACCCAAGATGTTGATGGCGATGTCCTTCCCATCTTTATCTGCATTGTGGCTTTCGTTTCTTACCCTGTTTACTTGGAATCTAGTTCTTTTGTCACCGTTGGGTGTGAGAAGGTCTAATTCTGTGATTTCATTATCCTTATCCGAACTGGTGGAGTTCTTTTTAGCCATTATTAGCTAGAAACAAGGGAAAATGCTAATTCTTTGTTTATTGTGTCAAATAAGCATGTGTCAGAATGACATGAACGATATTCATATTAGCGTTTTCCATTGGCCAGAGTGGGATGGCACACAGGCGGCACTTGTCAGAAATATACCCCCAGTGCAATCCCAATGGAATGAGAGTTCGAGCCTCGATATGTCTTTTTTGCGTTGACCCAAGAATTCAGTATAAATTTTATAACCTTTTCAACAATCTACTCAATTTTTGGCAGGCGTTTCCATGCGTTAGGTAAAAATGAACAGAGTTTTTCCTTTGCATATTTTTCGCCATTTGTGAATTGCACTGGCAGCAGCACGACCTCTGGAACCTCGAGTGAAAAATATGCACTCAGAGCAAGAATTCTAGTTCTAGTTTCCCAATGGAATTTAAAAACGTGCCCTGGCTTGACCAATAGAATAATAATGGTGCAATCAGTGACTAGTACCAGTGGAAAACGCTATTAGTCTTTTTGGGAATTTCTCAAAATTGGATATTGAAAATTCATTTCTAAAAGACTGGCTTTTACTTTTACATACAATTTAGTTAATTAAAACAAGACCTAAAATCCATAGTTTCATTAAAACAATCACATGCCATTCAGGTAACTTACATTTTGGCCAAAATAAAGTTAATATGAACAATCAAAACAATCAACGATGAATTTCTACTCATTTATTAAAATATTTTTTGAAGAAATATTTTACGCGGGGTTAAATGACACATCTCGAATTACATATTCTCTTCCAGTTAAATTAGTAAATGGTAACAGATCAAGAGAGATGAAGGCTGTTCATATAATATCCCCTCTGAAAGCAATATTGGAAATTAGGTATCTTATGGGAGAGCTTTTAACAGTAATTTAAGACCAACTTCTAGATACTTTATTAAAACAATGTCAAATAAGAATTATTGCAGCTTGATTCACAGATGGCGCCACTTACATCTTGTTGCCGTGGAAAAAGATTATATGTATAGATATTAGTATCTACTGATAACAAAAGATCACAAAAAAAATGCTTCTGTTAGCGGCGAGGGGCATTTGCCTATTATATTAGACTGGCCATGGTGGTTGGAGGTTTCTGAGAAAACCCTTCTTATGGTGTTGGTTGTGTTGCAATAACTGCGGTCAAAGAAGAATTCTCATAAAGGACTGTTAACATCGATGCTTCACAGGACTGGATCCGCATAGGGCAAATAAGGAATTAATATAAGGAAGGAGCCAAATGGGTTAAACGTATCCTTGGAGAATTACAAGGCTGGAGGGAATTTCCACAAAGTAAGGTGCGCGGTTATGAACGAAATTCGATGTCATAGAATTTTAATTCTTAAATGGGTTAGAAGTTTTGATGCGATGACCAACACTGAACACTCGATGAGCGTTTCACCAATCAAGCTGGCATCGTTCTGGAGACGATTACAACTAATTATTATCTCCAGATGATGTAAACTAGATTCGAGAGACACGCATAGAATATAATACCGACTGTTTTAATGTTTGTGAAAATTAACTCATTGTTGGCGCATGATTTTATTTCCATATTTTTTAAAATATCATTCAGATTATTTTCTATAGGAAAAACTTTTAATTTGTGATTTGTGGCTTTATCTCGTTTATCTTTAGACTTTACCGAATCCAAAAAATGTCATTAAGTTTGACTGTCAACAAGAAAAGGAAAATTCTTCCAGAAGTTTGTCGATATGAGGTGTACGTATATAGTATCATAGTAGGTACCTACATAAATAACAATCATCATAAGAAAATATCTATTCTTGGACACTAGAAATTTTAAATTAAAGTTTTTAATTTTGTTGTGTAAAAAATATTGTAGAATTCACATTTCAAAAATTATAATTTGAAAGAATACCAAAGAATGACATATTGGTATCTACGCCACTGTGAAATCAAATGCAGTATTCAATAATGAGAGTAATAGTGGTGTCTACAGCACCAAATTTCTATTGAGCATTTACAGAAGAAATATTCGAAAATCCAGGACGATATAGATTGTTAATAAAATTGAATTACAGCATACTGATTGGATCAATATTTTTAAATTTTTAGCCTAAACATTGCTCATCGGTTATCAACACCAAACATTTAAATCGGCACCTTCTGAATAAACAAACCAAAATATAAGCAAACACGAATAAATACATTATTTACCTATACTGACTATACGTTGCCTTTCAAAATTATCCAAATTATGAATGAAAATAATCACACTTCTCACAAAAACAGTTTTATTCAGTCACTGCACATATCCATACTTAAATTCTTGTAATGATTATTATTATATTAATATTTATAAAGGGAAACCGGTAAATGTACTAAAAACACGTGGAAACTTGGTTTGACTCGCGTTCACAACGTGAATAAGGAATGCTTACAACAGACTGAACTTGTAACTGCTATATAGTTGAACATGTTGTAACCAATAGGGGAAAGCAGAGTGCATCTGCATTTGAAAAATAAGCAATATATTGTCTTGGTACTTGGTTTTGTTAACACAGAAAAAAATACAAAAAGTTGATAATATGTGGTCAACACAATTTTCTTTTATTACAAAAAATTCGTAAACGAGAAAATTTTATATTAAACCTTTTTCTTTACAATCTCTTGCAAACATCACATATCCTCTTTCGAAAGGCATACGAAGACTAATCACCAGTAAATCCAAGAAGCTTAAAAGGAATAAGTCACTACAACAGTTTGGATGTTAGAGTGATGAGAGATAGATAGAAGTGGGCGATATCGAAACTAAGAATATATCGATACATGTTAATAGCAAACAACATAGTATCAGTACCGATAAATATCGATATCTAATATCCATACTAGGTGGCGGTATCGAGATAACTATGCCAGATATCAATACCTGGAAACCAAATGTTGGTGACATGGATCGATATAAAAAAATATCTTCAATGTCAAGATAACAAAAATGCGAGGCAAAATATTTAATTATTTACAAGGATCGTTTTATCCTAGCTATGGCAGGATGGAGTTCATCGTAGCACTAATAAGGATAGATGATTGATAGACAAATTAATCTGCAACAATCAACCTCAAGCAACGATGACCACATATTTTAAATTCTAATAACAAAATTTTAAATCATAAATGACATGTTATGCATGGAAAGAAGGTCCTAAGCCTGTATAGAAAAAATTAACAATTAAGTTTATTCCAACTTTATTTTTGTAAATTAGGCAAAAGGACTAGATTTATAGTGAAATTGTAACTTGAAATAAATTATTTGATAGAAAACGTATTGGTAAATGTGAAAAATAAATTACAACTGTTTAATTTAGAAGCATTTTTTATATTTATTCCCCTAAAATATGGTTAATTCTTAAATCTGTTTACTAATAGAAGTTGTCTTGGTATAATATGTTGCAGACAAACTATTTAACGACGAATGATGTTATAATAGAGGCAATTCAAGTATTACACAATATTTCTTGGTATTGTCGTTATATCTACGGTTTTATCATCTGATTGCATTGTGTACTCTCTCTCTCTTACGTTGTTGAGAGGAAGAAAGGAGCAAAGAAAACACGTCCACCGAAAGAAACAATTTAACATTCACCACCCGCGAAAACCTGAAAACATATATATATATATATATATATATATGTAATTTGTACTTATATATATATATTAAATATATCTTGTGACATATATAAATAAACACATATGTTCAAGTATTCCAAACAAAAATAAACTATAAGCAAATAATAAAAGCTACCAAATCCAGTTTAAAATTGTCCTGATTCCCCCTATGTCTCACAGGATTGCAAGTACGATTGTGGCATTGTTGGCATGGCCCCAGATAAGGTATAAGTTTCCCTTTACTGGCAAATGCAGAGGAGGGTGGTGGTTTCTACTGTTATTGGAAGAAGAGTATGTACCTTTATCTAGTTTACTTTTTCATGTGCGTCTATTGGGGGGTGAGCTATTAGGGTGCATACTTACCTTGACCCATATCATCTTTAACGATTTAGCTTTTGTTTTTCAACATTTTTTTAACAATTACTGGATGTTAAATCAGGTAATTATGTAGATATTTTCCATTTTTCGACATAGGTGGCGAGGAAAAGAACTGAAAGCATTATTTGATAACCTTATAAAGGGAAAATATTCGTAATGAGGGTCGCACTTTCACATATTGAGTGGATTTAATTTTCGGAATTTCAATTATCCTATTTACTGTGTTTTATAAACCACCAGTTTCAAATGTCCCTATAGGAAAAATCGAATAGTGTTAAATCAGGGGATTTAACTGGCCATCCAATTGGTCTTCCTTTACCGATCAATTTGTCTGACAACATATAAATTTATCTTGCTGGTAATGGCAATGTTCCTCAACTAAGAGCATTTATTTTGCTGGTTCTCCAAAGTGGTCGTTATTAGAGACTCGATGATATTTTCAAACCTAATCAAATAATATTCTGTTAATACAGAGCTGTAAATACCATTCCCCAAATTACCTATCCTAAAATTGCTGAAATGTAAAATGTGTATTTCATTAATATTTAAAGAGGCGGGTAAAAACAGAAAGGCAATAGAAGATTATGGACATTTTTCAAAGAAAAAGGACGCATAGTTATTGTTATTATGTTACAAGTACTGAAAACAATCATTACGGTGTATATTGGACGCAAACAATAACTGTGTTATAAAATAACGGGACAAAATTGTATATCAGAACACAGGATTTTAAACAATTTAGCAAAATATTTGTTTAAATCATGTTTCAACGAACTTAAAATTTATGTTAAAAACTATGCTATGAAAAATTAGCTACTATTTTTTATAATTTTGGAAAACGCTTAAAAAATGTGACCTTATAACGAATATGGAATTACATAATATATGTATGTATGAGTTATGACCAGAGAATATCACATTTGCTATGGTAGTTATTGATGAACTTCTTACTAAACTAAGCGACTCTGGATTCGACATCCAAGGATAAGCTGATAACCTATTCATTAAGAGGCAAGCATATAGGATCTCAAGCCAATGGAAATTGCACTCAACATCATCAAAAATTGTTGCTTGAATGTATTATATGTTGATCCAAGCAAAACAGTGATTATACAATTCATAAAAATAAGGAACTTTCCCTAATAGTTCCAAAAATGAACGGTCTACTGTACACAATAACTAGTTTTTAGTCTGGGATTATACCTAGATATCTTATATCATCAAGCTCACTTAGAACAAACACCTGACAAAGATTACTGAAAGAGCAACAGCGGCCCTCTCGATGAGTAAAACTTGGGGCCTAAAACCAAAAATAATCTATTAGTTGTACCTAATAGTTGTCAGACCAATTGCCTGTGCATCATTAGCATGGTGGCAAAAAAACAAGAGATAAAACAGCACAAAACGAGTTGCTAAAAGTTCAACGATTAGCGTGTCTGGGAATCACAGAAGCAGTGGAAGCCATGTTTGATCTGCTACCTTTACATATGTATATAAAGAAGGAAGGAGTCCTCAGCACTCAAAGGCTGTAATCCAAAAAGATATTTAAACGATGAGATCTGGTTGGGCGTCTGAGTATTCTGAATGAATTTCAGTTAGGCTCAATGACCAGAGTGCCAGTGAGGCTAGAATTTGGGCAGATATTTAAAATGATAACTCCAGATATGGAGCTATAGAAGACACAAATTTAAAAATGGATCCCTTAACTGGTATATAGATGGATCAGAGATGGAATGATTTATAGGCCAGTGATTTAATGTCCAAATAAAGTAATAAGGAACATAAATCCTCCCACTACAGGTTAATTCTAGATCAAAGATAAGCGAAGAAGTTTATAAACTCGCAAAAATAGCTAGAGAGCTATTTGAACTCTGTAAACCAGAGTTAAGGGTTTCCTTAACAGGTCTTCTCGCAGATCATTTCTCACTGAAATACCATCTCAAAAAAATGGGCAAAGCTTAAAGCGACATATTTTGCTTCTGTTTTGTGTTAAATTAAAAAAGGTTGAGACACACTGATATCAAAACTACTAAGATGAAGTCGAAACCGTGGAACATATACTCTGTTCATGTAGTATCCTAATCTGCCAAAAGCTACGACTTTTGGAGCAGGTATCCACAACATCTACAGAAATGGAAACCACAGCCCCAGACAATTTTTAGGCTCTTACTTAGAAATTGATGGGTACAAATAGATGTAAGAGTTATCATAAAATATCTTTTAAGTCGCAGTGAAGGAAGGTCACTAGGGCGTTAACGACCCACTCACAATCTAATCTAATCCATGACCAAAGAAAATTAAATTAGGACATATTTCTACAATTTAAACTAGTGTTATTATAATTAACAAAATTATTCTCTTTGTGTATATGTTACCGGCAAGGTGCAAAATGAGTCAAATGACTAGGCAGTCTGCAGAATCCTCAGTTCGACAGGCAATCCGCGAATTAACTGTTGTTTTGGACATTTTGCAGAATGACTGGTATACTTTAGATAATTTGCGAAATGACGGGTGGCTTAGGTAATTTGAGAACTGACAAGGTTCGATTCTCACTTTGATTAGCAGATTTAATCTGCTTGAATTTTGGCCCATGGATCTCGGTATTAATAACGATATTTTAGAGGGCATTTTTCTACATGTTTTTTAAACAATAACCATTCAAATTTATGTCATTCCCCTTAATTTTCCTTGCACTCTAACGATAAAAACACATTGTTATAGCTTTTATCACAACACAATATAGGTATTTAATTTCTCTAGAAATATTTTTTCTTCCAGCTCGCCATTCTGACTCGCTAACAGTGACGAGCGACGTAGGACTCAGGCATTCCGCTAACTGTCTAGTCAACGTGAGACATGAACATCAAGCAGCAGATTGACTGCTGTATTAGACATTTTGCAGATGGTCGAGTTTCGTCCATTGCCGATAACATATCGATACCTGTTTGACAAAACATCGTAAGTGATATTGTTGTCAAAAATGTTCTTTTCAGACTATCGTAAGTATTGTATGGTATTTCAGTTCCCTGTATGTCATAACAAAGCGTCAGATCATCAGTTTCGCGCTCAACATGACTTAATTTTTATCGTAAGTAACGGTAACATCGAAAACATTCCAGAGTTGTATCGTAAGTACAGTACCTTATTCGGTAAAGTGTCGTAACTCATTGCATTTACGATACTCTTTGTTCTGAATAAGACACAGGAAACAACTACTCAGTGGACCAAATACCCGACCTACGTTGAATTAAACTTGCAAGTCTTGTTTGGTAGCTAAGATCATTTGTCAATTTCTCATAATGTTTCCCTAGAATATGTGAAGCGTGAAACTTGATACATATTATTTGTGTATATTATTAATATAGATACTCTCCAGTTTTTATGAACAAAAAAATATTATTCCTTCCATTAAATCAAAGAGGACTGTTGCTGATTGTCTTCCAGAACCTGACGCTGAAGATGAAGAAACATTACTTGAATAATATGATTATAAATAATTCGATTTAAAATTTTTTTTATTACTCTGTTGCTAAGTATTTTCCTGTAACTTACTAAATAAAAAGTTTGTTTTCTCTTTTGAGGTTTTTCAAATAAAGGAATAAAAGTTTCTAATCATAATTAATTTAACATATAGGATACTATGCGTTTCCTGTCATCAAAAATAAAGCCGAAGAATTATCATAAGTGTGCACTTACGATAAATTTTAGGAAATAACTACAGTCTTGCGATCAACAAACCAGCGTAAATAACCACAATGATAAATTAAATAGGAAAATCTTAGAAATTACGTGTTTATCATTAAAATACTGCACCCTGAAAAGAAAACAAATTATTGTAAAAAACCGAACAAAACTTTGGTTTCCTGAAAACTTCACCCAACTGCACTTACCATCTTCATCTTTTGTCAAAAAGGTATCGATATGTTCAACTAGTATAATAATTCTATATGTGATCGTATTACTCTGTTGTCATCGTATTTAATACTGTCTTATTTATTCAAACAACGCTATTGCACGCTAATTTTTATACAATCACAATTAAAAATATTTCAAAACGATTATTTTTTATAAATCACGTACGTTGTTGTTAATGTTAATTTTTTCTTTGTGATATTATTACATCTAAGCCCATTTTTTCACATTAGTATTCATTCATATTATATTTAAATAATTATTTCAACATTTGTGTCATTAACATTGATTTCAATGATTCAATGAGGACATTTTAAAATTGCATTCAATATTTGAATTCATAATATGACAAATGTTGTCTTTTGAAGTAATTACAGTAAGCCTTGAAACATTTTAAATTATACATGATTACAAATGAAAAGAATCTAACATATTTTCTAAAACTCATTTTAAAACAAAGCTGCTACTTTGTATTATTTTTGTCTATCATCAGTCATCACCGTGTTTTTTAACACTTATGAGAAGAAAATACAACAAATCTTAGATAGATAGATGGATAGACGAGTTAGATAATGTTTTTCGTTCATTCACATGCACTCCCGTGTCCATTTTCATATCCCTAATTTCGTCTCTCATTTTTTTAAAAATATTTCAGACCTTTTGTATATTTCATTTAAATTACATGCCTCAAATTCTATGGCAGATGTGTTAAACTGCAAGAGTAAGACTATCAAAAGTATCGAGAGATTGAACACAACTCTCTGTAGAAATATTTCGTGAAATTTTACCACAAATATTCTACCCGTGATCTCCACAACAATAAAACAGGTTTCGATATCATTTTAAATTCTGCATATTCACCAAAGAATATTTGTTGCTGACATGATTTACAACAATGTTAGTGAAAATGATTTTATAAAGTATTAAATGTCGTTGTCTCTTCATGTCGAGAACTGATGTTAATTGATTTTTTTTTGGATCATAAGAAAATGGATCTTTACCAAAAAAAATTCCTAAACTGGGCACCTAAATTTTTTTTGTTACAATCCGATAAACGTCTTTTAGAAATATACTTACAAACATAACTGTCCCTTGGTGGTATTGCTATAAGTGTGAAAATAGACAAAAATCAGTGTAATTTAGTAAAAATTTTAAACAAAACTGTTTAGTTCCCAGTTATTTAATTTAAGGTTTTCCCTAATATCTTTATTAGTGTATTCAGCATATCATGAATAGCAAGCTAGCGTTCTTTGACTACGTCGTTGAACATGTACAATAAGTAATGCCCCCAATAATATCCTTACTATTAAGTTTCAATTATTGTAATTTAAGGTATTTCTCAATTTCAATACTTCATCGAAGATTTTAGTGCCTTTTAATAAATAAAATTCAATGATTACATTGTATTAGGAAAACGCCTCCATTAATTTAAATAAGTTTTTATTATTCGACCATTCACCCTTCTACCTGTAAGTAATTTCAACCCCTGTATTTGAAATCATGTGCTTAAAACCTTGCACTTTTGTAAACTAGGATTTTCAGATATTTTAATTTACTTTAAGACATGAAAGGTAGGGAAATAACTATACTCGATAGAAGGGATGATTGGGTTTATATATTTCTTATGAGAAGTTCTCAGACATTATTATTATTATTATTATTATTGTTCTAGTATTCACGATTACTAGTCGAGGTTTCAATTTTGATGGTCAAGTTTCCAACGACTACTGATCATATATATCACCTATTACAATTTTGTTTATAACTTGTATATACAGTTCATGTCGTGTATTAAAATATATGCTTTAAAATGAACTAAGTGTTCGTTTTAGTCCTTCGCCTTCGATTTTACAACAATTCAAAGATGTGGTACAATAGGACACCCAGTGATTTGAAACAATAATCACACAAAAACAGAAACTATTAAACATACGTTACATGCGTTTTTCTAATTTGTTATTCTCTATTATTGAAAATAATATAGAAGACACCTCCAATGATGTGAAACAAGCAGTTACCTACGCTTTTGCAAAAATGCAAAAAAGGTCTTCTCAACGATATGTAAGCAAAGTGCTAGGACTCTAGACTCTGGAGACGGCCTCAAGTGACTGAACTTATCACAGAAGACCTGGTCAAAAATTTTGGAGAATTTTTTGTTTCTTCATTTATTATGTCCCCAAAAACTAATGGACTCTCCGATTATTAAGTTTTAAAATTATACAGGATAATGATTAAAATAAAATATGCATGCTCTCCAGAAACTTAATTGACTCTCTCCAGTACTTCAAACAACTGTTTAATGGGTTGCCTGTATTAGGTTACTGTGTGCGCTTAAACTGTTCATTGTCAGAATTGAATAAGCTTACCTAGGCTATCCACGTCTCTTTAAATTTTCTGCCAATTTGAATTTTAGGAAAAACTTATATGTGCTAAATCTATTACATCCAAAAACTATAATAACAAAAATTAGAGAACATGCTTTTTCATGAGTTTACCAATCACATATATTCTTTTAGCTATAAAGTAAACTAAATAACACGAGCCTCAGATGAAATAAGAATTTGGGCATGTTAGATCACTAATGTTCATATTTGGTATATACTGCTTGCAAATGGATGTTTGCTATTAGTTCCTCATCAGTATCAAGTTTAAACATATACAGTGTATGAAAAAATGAATTTTCTGTGAAAACGTCAATTTAATATTCTCTCAATCAAAGAAAATAACAAATGATGCAGTTACCTACCGAAATAGTGCTACTAGTTGTAGGAAAACAATGACAATTCGACATACTAGTATTAACTAGCTAACTTTAGCTGACTACAACTTTACAAAGAAAATTAGGGAACACATTTTGTAAGAAATTACTATAGGCCAGGCAATAGGTAGTTCAATAAGGAAATAATTAGTGGAAAGCTGGAAATTGCTTTAATCGCTTTATTTGGATCCAGATATTACTCTCCCAAGTTTTTCCCCCTCGAGCGAAGTCGGCGTTGGCCGTTCTGGCCCTAAGAAGGGACCATTTTTCGGTTTTTTGCAAATATTTCCCAAACCATTAACTTTACCAACAAAATACTTATTATAAAAAATAATCTACAGTAAATTTTCTACAAAAAATGTTCTTTACCGTTTGTCTCTAAAGTGAACCGTTACGATGCTACGACCTTTCAAATTGGAACCCTTTTTGATTCTTGCGGAAAAGTTATCGAAATCATATGCCATATCATCGATCTTTCGACAACGGTACCAATTTTCCGTGAGTATTTCGTAGCCTGTGTCGCGAAAAACAAATCACCAATTCATTGTTTTTTCTTGCTGTGACAATGATATCAGCACCATATTTACCAAGCAACCTGTTTTGTTGATAAAGTTGATGGTTTGGGAGATATTTGCAAAAAACCGAAAAATGGTACCTTCTTAGAGCCAGAAGGGCCAACGCCGACTTTGCTCGAGGGGGAAAACTTGGGAGAGTAATATCTGGGTCCAAATAAAGCGATGAAAGCAATTTCCAGCTTTCCACTAATTATTTCCTTATTGAGGTTTTTTTTCGACCTGTCGCCTGGCCTACTATTTTTTTTATGTCTTTGTTTTTTAAGCCATGGAGCACCCAAAAACTAGATACATTCCACCCATTTGAAGATGATTAGAAATTAGGGTAATTTTTAAACTATGACCTCCAAATTATCCAGTCTTCCAATTTTCATTACTTCTTGACCATTTGCATGATTATTGATATTTTATCACTTGAAAATTTGTATTCAAGTTCAAAATACACAAATCAATTAAAACCATGGTTACATTCTTCGTTCATACTAGATCTATAAGAAAGTAAAGTCAGCAACATTACCCTTTGCTGAACCCTTTATCTTTGACTTAGTTGATTCAATCCTAGATATGGTTACGAAAACTTTAATTCTTCTCAATATATCCATAGAATGCCTTGTTTAAGGAAGTAGTATGTCTAGTTTATCGTTAAATCATTTACTACAATACACAAAGCAACAATTTATTTACATACAAAATATCACATCACAGCTTTAAGTTATCTCCCAATAATGATTGATCTATGATCCAACGATTAATTTTAACAAAATGGTTAAAATGTTCAATAATATTAAAGGATCTAAAACGTAAATTAGAGAGAATAAATAAACATTATTAAAAAACATGATATACTCTTACATTTGGCAACGTTACTGATTGAATTGATTAAGTTAAACATTTGAATTTTCATCTCATCCTGGTCACATCCCATGTCATTTTTACCAAATTTTGAATCGGAATCAACTAAAAAAAGAGTTAAAAAATTGGCTGTTAAAAAAACTTTTTAAAAGAATTGACACAAACACTAAAGTAAAAGCACGTTCTTAATAAAAACATACATGGTTTTTAAAAAAGCCAGGAAAAAGCAGAATCTACCAAAACCAATATTTATATTTTTTTACAGTCAATTGAAAACAAATGTGAATCAAGAACTCTAAAGTGCACTGTTTGACTGTAAGTAATCAGTCAACACTTAATGTATATGTCGTTCTTGATTTGTTAATGTTGAGAATGTCGAAAACAAAGAATTATTAAACATTTTTAGATAGGAATTACTAATTATAACCAATTTTATCTAGAATATCATATACATTGTCAACCTTGTTCAATAGAATAATACTTACATTTGTGTGTTAATCGTTCTTCATTTATGATAGTAAATGCATTTAAACACAACAATGACGTTTCAAATAAATTCCATAATGTTAAAGCCATTGTTCAGTTAATAATAGATTTAGAACCCACTCAAAATCAAAAGACAAAAATTTCATTCAATTTCATAATGACATATTAAGAATACTGTCGAATTATGAAGAAAACCTTGGTTACCAGTACAGATATGCCAGCTGCGGATTTTAATACTAGCACATACACTAATAAACTGTTAAACTGTAATGATGGCTGCCTATAATACATGTACATACAGAAACTTTTGTGGACAGCATTCCATTTTTAATAGTCTATCATTGTTTATTAATTTTTTGAGTCGAGTATTTGTATTCGTTATTTTTCCACAGATAAACTGCCACAGGGCTTGCATACAAATAAAACAGACCTTGTAAACAAGGGATAAAGATTATATTAAACGGAAGACCAGTAGTAGTACTATATTTGATTTTGTAGTTTACTTTATGTATTTCATCCAAAGCTAGTCATTATATTCTTCCAGAGTAACTTCAAACGTACACTGAAAAAAAAAAAAGTCAGTAGTCAGTATACCGACCAACATAAGACAGATTTCTCTTATTGTATTTAAAAAAATTGTACTGGGATAGGCCACATAAAGTGTTTTGTATGCCATTCTAAGTTAGATTTCTTTATTCATTAATTATATTTCAAATATAATAATATAAAATTTCATAATTGATGTTCTCTCTGTGAACTCTAGTGCAAGCAATTCATCCTTAACCCGAATGTAGGTTAATTTCGACTTTGTATTACCAGCAACATGGAAAGAGAATTTATAAACATTTCACTTTCATCTTTGATCGTAATTCTGAGGAGTATTTAAGTGGTGCATTGCCAATAATGAATAATTAAAAATATGTGATATACCTTTATCTTTTTATTTCTCAATAGTTATGAAAGAGTTGGGAGTCCCACTTATTTTAAGGTGAATTATCCTATTCTGAATTATTATGAGTTGAAGCATATTTATTTTCGATTGCCATCAGATTTTTAATTGATTTGGAACTTTCCTGATATTTTGTTTTAACTATTTTTCAATGGATGTCTGATTGTTCATCTGTGTCTTAAAATTTGGACAGTTTATGAGGTATTTTCCGTAATTAATATTATAAACACATGAAGCAAATATTAAAAAAAATTAAAAATTTTATTTAACGTTGCTCAAAGTTCTTCCTTTATTTACAAAGCAATTAGTTACTTTTTCTTAAAAATACACAATTGAGTTAAGGAATATCTCTTGAATTATTCCGACTGTGTCAGATCTAATTCTTTCTTTTAGATCTAAAGATCGTTTACTGTGGTTCTCTAAACTTCCTTTGAGATAGTCCCATATAAATAATTCTAAAGGATACAAATCTGGTGATTTCGTTGGCCATTCTATAGCACCTCTTCTGTAACTTATTTCCCTGGAAACACCACATTCAGATGTTATGTTCTTACATCAACAGAAAAATGAGGAGGTGCTCCATCTTGTTGTAATTAAACACTTTCATCAATCAAGTTTTCGTATTGGTTTGGGTATAAAATAAAAAATCATTAACAACATCTTCATGGGGGTTTGTTTCATGTATCCATTGATGTAAGGCTTATTAAAGGTACATTCCTCTGAAGTTTCCTTTTTGAATATTGAGGCAAACTCTTTAACTAACAAGATTGGTATAAACCATTTAAATGAAGTAGAGGTTGTGCTTTGGTCTTTGAATTTTTATGTCAGTGGCATTACATACCAAGAACGAAATATAATCTTGATTACATCAATCATAAATTGCTATGCGCTGAAAAATGCATTCTTGTCCAACTTGAAGACGAGAATGCCGAATCGTAAAACTTGCAGCAGGTAAAAGAATTGTTATGAACTAGTTCAGCCCAAACATGGCCTTATATTTTTGTGATATCATTGACGACTCAAACTAGCCACTGAACATTTTACCTCCTGAACAAATGTATTTGTATTAAATTGAATTCGAATAATATGATCATGATAGATGCAGTGTGCCACGCTCTTTGTCGAACTAGTCTATATGCGGGTACGAAAGTGTGATGGCTATATTACTGATCCATTGTTGTACATAAGGATATGCCAATTCCATGGTTGAAAGGGCTGAGAGCCTTTTTGTTATTTAAACAAATAACAATTTCCTTATTAAGTGTGACTCTCAATAGCGACTTATTGAAGAAGCACTTTTGGATACAGGTAACCTGGGTTTAGTCTCTTCTCTCAGCAACATCTGAGAGATCAAGTATCCTTTCTGCTCAGGACAGGTTACGTAAGGGCACCCCGTCAGCTGGAAGAACTGCCAGCCGCAATCCCACCGCGGCAATTACCAGCTGATGGGGATATTTGGAACATCCTTTAGAGTTCACTGGTGTAGACTTAAGGACGAGGGTTAGCCTTAACACCAGGGCTAACCTAAAACCACAAGACCTGGCTAGAATGGACGCGGTCATCGATGTGGAACTTCCAGATGATGCGGACATCTGGCAAATCAACTTTGGCGTGTACAACGTCGCGAAGAAACTCATTCCACGTGAGAGGTCAACCAATCACGGGGTTGAGAAAGCTAAGCGGCGTGTACAAAAAATCGAGGGCAAGATACAGTCGGCCAGACAGCACGCTTCTCGGATCCAGAGTGTGGTGGAATACAAGACGAGTGGTAGAGTTTTTACTCCCAGAATCCGGCGCATAGCCGCTGGGTTAAGACGTCAACACCATACTCTAAATCTGATGCTTACCATCAAGATGCACTGCCTAGATAGGATCCGAGCGCTTATGGCAATAAAGAAAACGTTGAAGAGGCGGGTAAGGAGTATGGTGCAAAACAATTTGTTCCGTACGAATCCTTCCCGCCTCTCTCAAGAGCCACAGCGTGTTGTAGATAATTCGCATGTAACATCATCAAGAGCTCAGATCATCTCTTACGGTTTGTAAAACATCACGAAACTGTAGGAGTGGGAGCAGGATTGTTCAAGGCAGCAAAAAGAGCCGCAGATGAACTCGGTCTCGTATTTGACATCAGACGAGGAGGCCGGCGAGGTGCTGATGTAGAGTCAGTTACCGAACTTCAGCCAAATCGTCTGAAAGCTCGAGAATCAAAGCTGCTGAAAAGGAAAAACTGTTTCGGCAGCATGTCGATAAACCCCAGCATGGTGTCTTCTATAAGAACATAGAAACGCTGGGTTTATCGACCAGGTTAACATTCGCCTTTTTAAGATCAGCTGGGCTTAAGTCAGAGACCGAAGGATTCATTATGGCCTGCCAGGATGGTGTTGTTATCAACAACTTGGTCTACCGTAGCCGCGTGTGGCGTGTAGAGGTTCCTGACATTAATAGCAGGACCTACCGGTAGGCGCCAGAGTCGCTCATGCTCCACCCCTGCATGCCCCATATTTGCGATTTCGCCCCCAAACCCCCCCCCCCCCCGGGCCCCCGCGCCCCCCCCCCCCCCCCACCCCCCCCCCCCCCGGGGCCCGCCGGATTTTCTGGAACTACTTGTTCCCGACGGTCAGGCTAATCCAAGCCAACAAGCCTGACATAGGCCTCCTCGACCATCAACTCAAGGTGATTTATGTCATTGAGTTATCGGCACCTGCGGAGAAAAACATCACCTTGAAGAAGGAGGAGAATCGGACCAAATGTCGCGATCTCCGGTACGAGCTTCAAGTGCTGTACCCATGCTACTCAGTTACAATGGTCGATAAAGCCTACGCTGCTCTCGGAACTGAAGATCATACCGGCCTGTCCAAAATCTGCTGAGTAGCTGGCAGGCCAAATGTAGAAGGCGGTCATTCTGGTTTCTATCCGTCTGCTTAGGGCACATGATTCTGGTATTTACAGTTTCTAACCCTGCGGAATATGGGGAGTGATATAGGTTGGACATTTTGTGTCTTTAACTGAATGATGTCCTTCAGCACATGTACTACATACGGGAATCCTTATATAGCAGTTATATGCTAGGTGACCAAAGTTACAGCAATTGTAATATCTTCTTATATAATAGGAATCATTTATTTTACATCTGTTCCAACCGACGACGTGAATAGAACCAATTTTTAGCAACTCTAATCTAGTCTTAGCGTCAACGGCAACAATTAGATCTGTTAGTTCATCGCGATCAATTTTAGGCACTATTTTAAACATATAATTGGAATATTATTATGTTTTAAAATATCTGTTACAAGGATATTATGATCCACAGGATTTTCTAATGTTTCAGTTCCATATATGATCACTTTTGGAGTTATATTTGTGGATGTGGATAATTCACAATGTTCTCCTAATTTGTTTTGCAAATTTTCTTTCAGTTTATTAAGTGATACAAGATTATCACAGTTAATCACAACACCAGTATTTGTTTTTTTAGTTTCATTTACAGCAATGGAGAGTTTTGCTGGATTAACAGCATTATTTACTCCATTGTATATTTTACTAGAGAACTTGAATACTATACTCTATGTTGGAGCACTAGTGTTAATAATTGACGAAATTCGAGATGGAATTTCTGCTTGAAGAACTACGTTAGTGTTTTTACTACTCCTTATCTGATCGCTCTCTTTTTTTATTAGCATTCTCGGCATTATTTATTATTGCCTCATGGGAATTATTATTAGATGACTTAGGTAAATTATTTTTAATTGTTTGTAGTAGAACATCTTTTTCTAATTCAAATTGTTGAAGGAGTTTTTTAAATTGGATATTTACAGATTCCTCAACAGGTTGTTGTACTGTCGAAATAATAGTCGAGTTTACTTTCACACATACATTGCACAGCCATTTAATGGAAGTAGATGATTTTATCACTTTTAAAGCTAATTTCTTTATATCTACACAATCACTGTGATACGATGATATACATTGGCCATCACATTTCATCTGATATTAAATTATTACACTTTTTACGTGAGAGCTCATTTTGCTCGTCTTCACTGTCCGTCATATTCACTAATTACAAATTACAAATTACATATTGTTTGTAAATTTTTGTAGCGTAAAATAATAACGAACATCGTAAGCAACAATTATTTCGTTACAACTTCCTAATTACTAATACAATAAAAAGTTAAAAGGCTGGAGAAAAAAGTAAAATACATTAATTGTTTCTAGATTTTTCGGCATCTTCAGATAACTGTCCAAAAGGCAAAACAGCATTGTATCTAATTATGTTCTCTCCGTGATTCAGAACTTTGTGAACTGAATAGGGCATGTAGTATGTATAATTATATTACATATAAAGTTTTCTTACCTTCTTCGGTGATTGCAGACCACTTTTAGAATGTTAGATTATAAGATACATGAAGAACTACATAAACCTGATCCAAGTGTGTAAAGTTGAACGCACAAGTCTGAATGTTTTCTCTCTTTCTAGTTTTTGCAATATCGTTCATTACACTCGGCTTGGCTAGGCATACATTACACGTACACTTGATAGAGCATTTATTAAAAGACGAACCACTTCGCCATCTATCATACTGAAGGTTTGCTTTACAGAAAATCTTTTTTCATTTATCATTACGGAGGAAGGTGTTAATGCAAGTATTTTGTGATGCTATTTCCCCGACAATACTCCTGGTTTTTTTCGGGAGTTTCTTTTGCGAACTCTATAATAATAGGACGACAGCAGATTGGAATGGGATATTAGTTAGCCTTCAATTGATAAAAAGTATTTATATTCGCATTTCCCAGAAAAACCATCAAATCCCCACTTACTGTATAAAATCATTCCGTGTCATCAGGTAGATTAATGGAATCAAGCATTAGCAATCTATTTGCCGTGTGATTTAAAAAGATTGCAAATTTATTTGTGCAATTATGTCAGTTTTCTTCACATTATCTGGATAACACTTTTGTTAAATCCAAATCGAACAAGATTTCCAGAGCTTCTTTGTTGGAATAAGGTAATATAGATGATTTCCCTTCCAGCTAAATTCTGTGAAGTACAGTTAAGACTTCCAGCGATATAAAACGTAACTATTCAACAACAACAGCTTGCTATCTTGCTTCACTTTTACGTTTCCAATCGATAACATTATTTTCATATCGATAAAAGCTTGCCGTGTATGATAAACTGCATGGGCATCCAATAATGATCAGAAAAACAGGAAACAGTGGATTTTTGTTACTAAAGACATATTTGATTATGTATAAAGATTTTAGGAAGTAAATGATCAACAATGACATAACTTGTTAGAACCTGTGATCCTGGAAATTTTCTATTCTCACATATAAACGCGTCGAAATGCAGTAAGGGTCTACTGCATTCTTACTGCATTGTATAGATAAATAGACTAACTGTCAGCTGTAGTATTTAACTTGACGTAGACAGACCTGACATATAGTTAAAAGTTTTTTATTTTTTTTTAATTTTAAACATGAATATGAAAAAAGACTGTGCAAAAAGCAATGTATCTCAGAAATGGAACAAAGAATTTCTAAGTAATAGAAGAAATACCATATAATACGTTAATAAGAGTTAAGAATCTATAAATTCATTTCATCATATTTTTGAAACATGCACCCTGGCCTTTTTCGTGAGTAACTGAAAAGGTCAACATTAAGGTCGTCTACAATAATAGTAAGAGCTTCAAATAATAAAAAAATTTGGGTAAATAAAATATCAGCCTATCTACTTTATTATAAAAATAATTTCCACTTTCAAGGAAGATATTACTAAAAAGCATTTTTAGAGCGGAACCACAGTCATCACCACAAATATGGATATCAACGTATTTCGGTCATTTATAGCAATAAAGCAACAAAACTATACAGGAGTTTTATGACTAAATCTCACACTGTCTATAATAGTATTTAAATTGATGGTGTTAGTTATTTATTGTTGGTTATAGCTTCTTATTTTCAAAACAACTGTATATTATTACTAATTTAATCATTAATTACAGTGTGGAGAAATCGACAATGTATGTGCAGAGCCCAGTTGGAAGATTTACTACCTATATGAAATGTACTGTACATTATGAGCTAAAAGTGCAGTCTCGGGTATACACTTTCACGTTTTTCCCTTTTTGTAGAAACATGGAAATGCAATTTAGGCGTCCTTCAAAATACAATTAGTAATTACAAATTTAATACTTGCTTCGTGTAGTGTTTTAATTGCTGTTGCGTCAAGTGGGAAATTAATAGATGCAGTAGTCATTTAAATGATGGAAGTGTAACATATCAAGACAATTTAATTTGTGCACAAACATGGATATGCCTGTGTTCTGTATCATCAACGGTTAAATTCGCTTGGTTAGTAGGACCAACGCATTCCCACAGCGTTAATAGAACTTAGGTACATTTGTGGATATCTAGTCACAAATGTACTACAAGTTCTTCATATTGCTTTATCACATTCTCCATAAATAATTAACAAATTCAAAAAGTATTTTTGACATAAGAGAATGACTGGCATTATTGATTGTTTCTAATCATGGCTAATTTGATAAAATTTTTACTAAAAATTCTTGAATTTCTAAGAAAATCGCAAATATTTCAAAAAGATGTAACTTACCATTATACATGTCAAAATTTTTTAAAATATCAAATATCTTTGAAACGGCTAAGTTTAGTCATAGGGTATCCCACATGTTTTTGACTCAGAATTTCATGCTCTTTTCCGAAACCCTAAAATATATAGGGTGTCCATTTATAATAAGCAAGTTGGTATCGACTTCCTTTATAACTGGGGGTGCCAGATGCTTGTAATTATTTTAGTTGGTTTCGCCACACTGCCGTTATTAGCTCCCTAAATTTTAAAAATTTTCTGTTGCATACTTTTCCCTATATCGATCGATGCAATTCCTGGTGAGACACCCTGTATATATCAACAGATTGGAATCGGATGTTAGTTGGCTTTCGACTGACAAAATTTGTTTATATTCGCTTTTCCCAGAAAAATCATCAAATCCCCACTTACTGCATAAAATCACTAATCATGCACATTCGTTGTTATCATCATGCTCATACTTGATATAACCTAACCTTAATAACATAAAACACCTCTGATAGGTACAATAATTTCCCTACTAAGCAAGTAAATTACTATTTTTCGTAGTTCTGCTTTTAAACCACTTACATTCATCGACCCGTACCGTATATCTCCCATATTTCATCAGAAGTACCACAATTTCTCTAAAAATCACTAAAAACCCGCGTTAAAAAGCCATAATAAACATTAACGTTCAGTGACATTTGATATTTATGTGCCTTACCCTACACTAGCGCCTCTCGTGGGGAATTTAAGTGCGGTAGCCCTCATTATAATGCATTTAGGTTGCCGCAAATAAATACATATTCCTACAGGTAAAACTGATTAAATTCTACCTTGTCACATGCCAAAGGCAATGGCTGAGATTGCGCACTAGTGAGTAACACAGTTTCCATGTTTTCTGCTGGAAAACGTCTCCTTCGTTAGGTAATCTCTTATGTAAAGCGAAAATGATATTTCGATATCTACCGAAGTAAAATTTGTAAACTTAAAACTGTTCAAATCACTTGCAGCAAGTTCCTCATTGAGGCATTTATTAATAAAATTTTACACATCCCTCATTTGTTTTTAAAATGACATTACACCGCTTCACTCGCATACCGCAGACACCTTTTAGAGGTTTTAATTTATGCTGTACATTATTAATGAGATTTAAAGACAATGAAGAATATTCTGAATGATTGAAGGATTCACCAATTTTTTTGGTAAAATAATTATCATTTGAGTCTTCCCAAGCTCAATTCGTTAGCCAAAAATTGGTTTGAAATATTTGTGTTGCATTTTTTATATCACAGTATTTAGAAAGTAGTCACTGACGTTTTTTTAACCAGTAAGAATATTTTCATTTATTTTAATCTATTGTAGCATCAGGTCATTTTATAATAGCCCCACACCTTGCGTCATCTAATCAGTGGGTTTACTTTCAAATTATTGTTGGAATTAAGACGTAGACAAAAAACGATTGTTTAGATTTTGATTAAAATGATGTCAGCTTTTGCCCCTGGCTTATTATTTTTAATAACTGTTATTATAAACTAAGTAAAGGGTCTCTAATCACTAATAAGTAATGTTTGACACAAAAATATGTTAAATTCGAATCAAACCTTGTAAGCGTCTGTCACTTATCATTAAAGACCAATAATTTCTTATTCGTCAACAAAGTTATTTATGAGTTGTCAATTTAAATATTGATAATTTCTCATACCAATTAATAATTGTATAGTTTGAAACTAGTTTCTCATTGTTTCATTAAATTGTTAGCAACTCATACAACAATGACAGGAATGATTGCACTACTCGTGAAAATTAATATACCATTAATGTAGTGTTAAGTTATAGTAAATGCATATATATCTTCCTTTAAATTTATTACTCATGTAACGAGAACAGCAACATTGCAAAATGACATTATAAAATTTAATAACCATAGAAAATAGCACCATGTCTTTACGCTTTCAAACAGTAATGTAAATATATGTTCATTTTTCGTTAAAAAGCAATTTAAAGTTTTTTTATAAAATATATTCTGATATAATAACTTTTTTTATTGACTAATGTTTTTCATCATGATTTTAGAAATCATGTGTAGTTATCTGACTTGAAATAGTTTTAGAAACTATTTCAAGTCAGATAACTACTAAGTCAAAACATAATGTCGTAAAACTCTTCTATGTCCATCTAATCTTACTAATAAAATATTGTTTTTATTAAGATATTCAACGTTTTCAGCGGCTAATACTGCATTTATTTTGTCAGTAAATAAAATAAAGAAAATGCTGCTATTTCTAAAGAGCTTTATTATATTTTATGAAAACTTTAAGACACTAAAGGGCCTAACACTCTACCTTGGGATACACCAATAGCGTAAGAAATCGTCTTCGATAACACATATAAATGAATATTTACTTTCCGTGACACTAATACTTTTATTTATTTTATTCAAAAACAAACATATATCGAAATATCATTTTCTATAATCTACTAGAGAAAAATAGTAGGAATTTTCAAGATATTTTTTCCCTTGGCCACTCTATTTTTTTTTCGTTACTCTTAATGTGACAGCTATTTGGTACTTTAAGTATTAAATCATCAGCTAGGTACACCATCTTCTAGAGAGCTTACTAGTTTTTCATTTATTTTTAACAGAAGTTATATTTTTGGTTTGTGGAAATATTAGACTTAAAAAATATTACGAGTATAATATTATGGTAATTTCATTACTAGCTCTGTGATGCAGATATCCATGATTTAATTACGTAAAAATGCCTACTTTTAAATATTAATTAATGCTAAAGGTAATTATTTTTTTAGTGAATAAGATTTACAGGAAACAACTACTCAGCGGACAAAAGCCCCGACCTGCGTTGAATTAAACTTGTAAATCTCGTTTGGTAGGGTTACACTTATCACTCACTATGTATATTTTTTTAGTGGTCATCATATTATTCTTTGCAACAAAATTATCACACCTACCTATTTTACTAAAAGGTACCGGGTGATCCAAATAAGCCTCCCACCCCCATTTTCTCGGTTATTTGGAAAGATACGAAAAATAATGAAAAATGATTTTTGTAGGGTTTTTAAAAAGGAATCCAGAAACATTAACAGAAAAACAACTGAACATCAAATAAAATAGATGGAGGCCTAAGTTATATTTTTTTTAAATAGAAGTACCCAAATATTTTTCCATATTTGAATAGGGCGTCATACTCTGATTTCAAATATATATATACTTTTTATATAGTATCTTCAGTAAATATTCCGATAATCGATTATTTCCCAAAAGAAAATACATTGCTTAACAGATATCAAGAAATATTTTATAGGTGGCCGTGATAACAAAACAACAATTAATATTTTGACAGTTTTGCTCATTTAATAATTCAACAGTTTGCCAACAACTGTTACTTTTGAACGTTGCTTTGTTGGCCAAAAATAACCAATATGAATAATCATTATACTTTAGGAGAAAAATACGATATGGTAAACTTATATTTTAAAAATAATAAAAACACTTGTGCTGCCCAGCGAGAATATGGACAAATATATCCGAATAGGAAATTGCCTGACAGGAAAACTATTAAGTTGGCAGATAATTTATTAAAACATACAGGAGCAATTCAAAATAAAAAGAAACGAGGAATAGTCAACGAGGATAGAGAATTCAGTATTTTACTCTATTTTCAAGAGAATCCAAGAAATTCAATAAGAGACGCAATGAGGTATTTGAATTTTTCTTATGGAACCATACAGAGAACTTTAAAAAAACATAAACGTAAGGAAAAAAAAATTAAATTATTCCCTCAAGATTAAAATGAAAAGCGGCAACAATTTTGTAGAAATATGAGCAACAGGTACTTATGACATTGATAATAATATATTTAATAAAATATGTTAGACCGATGAGGCATCATTCAACACATCTGGTATCTTCAACAAAAGAAATTCACATTTTTGGTCGAAAATCCTCATATTTCTGAAGAGATTCAATTCCAAGGAAGGAAATCCATAAATGTTTGGTGTGGAATAATAAATAAAAAAATTATAGGGCCTATTTTTCACGAAGGCTCCTTTAGAGGACCATTGTATTTAGATATGTTAAGAAATGATGTAAATAATTTATTAGAAGAAATGCAATTGCAATTCGATGTTATTTGGCAGCAGGACGGGGCACCCCCACATACTATTAATGATGTTACAAATTACTTAAACACAACATATCAAGAATGGATAGGAAAACGAGGAACTATTGCTTGGCCACCTCGTAGTCCGGACCTAACTCCATTAGACATGTTTCTTTGGGGCCATTTAAAAAATATTGTTTATAAAGAAAGAAGCAACAACTTGGAAATAATAAAGGAAAAAATTAGAACAGAAATACGAAATTTGAATAATAACAACGCTGTTATGACAAATGTAATGGGAAACTTAAGAAAATGATACGTTCTGTGTATAGAACACAATGGAGGGCACATAGAGAATTTTTTGTGATATTTTATTATTAATTAACTAGCAATAAATTATTGTTAATTTACTACATTTCTGTAGTCGTTAAAGAATATAAATACTTTCATTTACCACTGTTATTTTAATGGATAATATTATTTTTAATAAATTATCTACCACTTCAATAGTGTTCTTTAGTTATTTTCTATATTTGTAGTTTTTTTAGCTGGCTGGGCAGCACAAGCGTTTTTTTTCATTTTTTTTCCAATATAATAATTTAACTAATAATTAAGCATAGTTTCATGAGGATAATAAAAAAGAAATTAAATATAGGTAAATTAGGCGAAAAGTTAATAGTTATAATAGTCAAATTGTCAAACCAACACTTTTGTTTTACTATCACAGCCACCTAGATAGTATTTCTTGATATCTGTTAAGTAACGTATTTTATATTGAAAAAATCGATTATCGGAATATTTACCGAAGATACTATATAAAAAGTATATATACTTGAAATCAGAATAAGACGTCCTATTCAAACATGGAAAAATATTTGGGTACTTCTATTTAAAAAAAAAAACTTAGGCCTCCATCTTTTTTTATTTCATGTTCAGTTGTTTTTCTGTTAATGTGTCTGGATTCCTTTTTAAAAACCCTACAAAAAGCATTTTCAATTTTTTTCGTATCTTTCCAAATATCCGAGAAAATGGGGGTGGGAGGCTTATTTGGATCACCCGGTACATGGTGATTATTTTAAGTGCCTCACTCAGTTTCATTTCTTTATTTTTTACTCAGCAAAAAAATTCAAATATGAGGACTCCAAATATTAAAAGAGAAAACAATTGAATGTCAAATAAAAAGTTATGGCCGAAAATCTAAAAAATACAAAAACTAACACCCTGTATATCAATGCTAAATTAAACATATAATATTCCACTGAATATAAATGCGTATCACGTTCATATTTTTCACTTCCGGTTTAACCGGAAATTACATCAGCTTTTTTGTATTCAGCTCAATTTAAACAACATTTCTTTCTGAATTCAGAAATATATAATATACTATCATTAACTTTTTAAACATTTAACAGTTTATTTATTTCAGAAGTTAAAGTAATTCCACAAATTTTAATTACAACAAATAACATAACTTAAACATAAAACACCACAGAAATTGTGACCATATTCTCTCTACATCTGCTTAAAGTAATTGGTTTTGCTAATTCTATTTCTTGTTGAATTTTTAATTTGATCAAACGCCTTTGGCTTTGTTTGCATAAATAGTAATGTTTTCAAATATTTATTGTAAACAGAATGTACAGAATTACTTTAGTTTCTGAAAAAATAAATTATTTAAAATAAACGTTTTTATATGTTTTTATAGATGACCTTGTTTTAAAAGACATATTCTTATTATTTTAAATATAAACCCCAATGTCTTATTAAATATGAAAGATAATGCTAATACATTATATACTGCTGAATTCAGCAAGAAATTTTCTTTAAATTGAGCTTAATATACAGGGAGTAGCGCTTAAAATAAAAAAGTTGAAGTAATTTCCGGTTAAAATGTGAATGTGATACGTATTTACAATCACTGAAATATCATATGTTCATTTCAGCATTAATATACAGGTGTGTTAATTCTTGTATTATTTTTCAGCCATAAATTTTTAACTTGATGACCATTTTTTTCGAATACAGAAGTACAATTTTTGAATTTTATTCCTAGGTGAAAAATGAAGCAGCAAAATCGATTCAGGCACTTAAACTGATCACACTCCACATTTTAATTACGCTTACATTTTTTAGAAGTACAGTGGGAAAATTCATAGGAAACTAATTGTACGCTGCAATTAAAATATATGAGATTAATGTAAAAAAATCTGCTAGAAATAAAATATTAAGAAACTCTATCTCTTGTTTTCTTTTTATTTTTTAATTACCCTGAACTATTGTCTGAGAATACTGCTTCTCCACTGTCAATATTTTCATAAAAAACAGTGACAAATTTTCCCTGTATCCTGCTCCAGGTTTGTCCTTCATCGTGTTCCCGGCGCATCCACCAAAGGGTTCGATTTCGGCGTTTCTCCGCTGTCATTATTTTCATTCATATAATAAAACAGTGCCTATTTTTTTCTGTATCCTGCTTCAGGTTGAATCCTTCATCAAACTACTGGCACATCCACCAAATACTTTGCACCTGTTTTTACCTATATACTTGACATACTAACACTGATGTAGTTTTCCACGAAACACCAAAGCACGATATACTGCACTCGACGTGCGTTTCGCCAACCAAGTTGGTATCATCTGGAGATGATTAAAACTAACCTTATTTAGCATACAGTTAGTTTTATGGGGTACATTGTTAGCAATGTACCCTATTAATACCTAAACTATTGTCACGGTTCACCCACTAACCAATAAGGCGGGCTACCTGGAATTGGCCCTTTGTCACTATTCATACTATTTTTACACTTTGTGACTTCCAAGCTTTCAAATACATCCAGCTGTCTAGTATTTGTTACATTCCTAATTAATCTTAAATTGCTAATATCTATTTTATGATTTTTCTCAAACTCATATTGGGTAACACTAGATTTATCTGTTCTACCATATTTGAGATGGGCCATGTGCTCTTTGAATCTAGTTTGAATTAATCGTCTAGTTTGTCCAACATACTTTTGATTCCAGTCCTTACAGCTAATTTCGTAAATCCCCGACTTTTCGTTTCTTGTAGTTTGTTTCCCACTGTCATACCTATGTCTTTAAAAATCTTACCAATACCACGGGTGGTTCGAGGACCAAATGGAATCGATACAAATTTCGGATTTTCTCTTTCATTTTGAAAGGTCGAGGAATTTCGAAGTGACTTTAAATTTTCGTTTCTAATTATTTTATCAATTAAATTTACGAATATCCTTACACGCGCTATATCCTTAATCAATGTCTTTTTTTTTTTCAAACCTCTCCTTATTGAGGGGGAAGCTTAATAAGACGATGGACTAGAAAATTAACACTCGCCATTTTGTGTTGAGCTTAATGGTGACAGTCCTTAGGGATATATCTTAGAGTACTGGTATATTTCCTGTATATGTCAAATTCTAACTTATTATCACTATTTCTAATTATTAATACATCTAAAAATGGTAGTTGTCCAGAGTTGTCAATTTCGTATGTGAATTTAATTGACGCGAAACAAAGTTGTCAATATCAGCGATTTTTGTATCAAACACTGTAAAAATATCATCCACATACCTAAGCCAAACCCTGGGGAAATACTCGAATTCTTCTTTTGCTTCTGTCTTGAATCTCTTCATGAAGAGACTGGCAATGAATGGTGACAAAGAGTTACCCATTGCTGTTCCTTCATGTTGTTCGAAGAAATTATCGTTTAATCGAAAGCAATTTTATTTCATGCAAAGTTTAGTGAGTTGAAGATTATTCTTTTACTACATATTGACTGAGATTGTTTAATTCGAGTAAAACCTTAAGGTAGTCCAAGGTCTGTGGTATCGAAACACTTGGAAATAATGAACAAACGTCAAAGGAGATCCAAGGGCTTTCTGCGTTAACTGTTTAGTCTTTCTGTCCTCTTAAAATGCGAATTTGGGGGTTTTTTTTTTTACGGTTGTTTTTGAAGGCTGACGTTGCTACTAAGCTGGGCTAAAAACGGGCTTAACCTCCTACCACCCTGATAACGCAGTCACCTGCCCTGGAATGGACGAATCGGAAAAAGGAAGTTGATAGTGTCCTTTACCGCATTCAATTCTATCATCAGCTTCAAACCCGGATCTTGAAACCTGGCTTACAACATCGAACTTAAAATATTTACGTTTTTTTAACTTGAGTACGGTTGTTGTTGGAATCCTAATTACGTAAATAGCTTTGAACATTCATGAAATTTTAAATTTATGGAAGGGGAAACCTATCCACCAAGGGTTCCGCAAGCCGGGTGTTGCCAATGGGTTTCTTCACTTGCTATTTTTTGTATAAACTTGTAATAATAAAAATTCCGTTGAAAAGTTAATGCTTGTTCATATGCCATTGGGCAAACATTAACTAATCTTTTTTATTTACCCACATCAAGACAAATATATTAGAATTCTACGGTGTTTGTGTATAACTGGCATGATATTCAGGAAAATTCCTTTATTGCGTTTACGTTAGGCTGAGTGTTCGTTGGCTGCTATACAATTAACTCATTATATGTGCTTGTAATTATTTTTCAAAACCTTTACGTTTACTCATTGAAAATTAGTTAATTGTGTATTTTTTAATTTATGCATTTGTTATGTGTATTTTTCCTACCCTGTAATTGGAACATGTTCTTTGGGTAGTGTATAATAAAATAAAATAAAAAAATAAAAATTTCACCTTCTTGCAACTGAACATTTTTCATCTTATTAATGAAATCATTGGAATTAATCACAGAGAAACTAAGTGGTGCGATAGGTAAATTTTCGAACTCCTCCGTTAACCATTTTGATAGGTGGTAAGTCGGAGATCCAATTGCTGAAACAATCGGACGTATCGACTTTCCTGATTTATGTATCTTAGGCAAGCAGTACAATCTAGGTACACTTGGGTTAGATACATGTAACCTCCTATTTAAAGCTGGAGTAATAAGGTTGTTGCAGGATTTAAGTACATTTCTTACTTCGGTAATCATTTTTGGTAATGGATTTCTAGAAAGTTTTTTATAAGAACCATTACTAATCAGATTGTCTACTCTTTCATAATAGTCCTCTTTATGTAAAATAATAACCTTAATGCCCTTATCAGCTGTTAAGTAAATGCGCAGTATACAGTGTTTTGGTGTTTCGTGGAAAACTACGTCAGTGTTATCTTCGCATCAAAGGATCCAACCCATTCTAGGACTTGACATAAGTACTAGCAAAAAAAAGGAGAAATATTTTAAGGAGTGTATATTAATATCAAATAATGACAACTTCTAATTTTAATTGTAATTTTAACACAAAGAATCTACTCTTAAATGGCTCTAAGGATCATTAAATGTAAAACGAAACGTAGAGTAGGTAAACTAATTTTCTCTATTTATCTGGCTATTCTTTTCAGCTCTACATCAGATTATATAAAAATCAGAACTACATATTCTCCTTTTTACTATTACTACTTCTCTTCAAACAAAGTATAATTCTCTTTTAAAGACCAAGGTAACATTAACCCATCCGCAACAATCACATCACTCAACTTCCTTTTTAATATTCCGAAACACATCCCAACCCCATTAAAAAATCATTTGTTGAATATTGGTTTATCATTATTTAATTAAATTGTTAGTAATTTGTTCTTATAAATAAACCATGAAGCAGTGTACGAATGAATACTGAGATAGCAATCTCTGGTGTTGGGCCAATAAACAACGGTAATGCTCCTTTCGATTACTTTTACTGTGTCATTACGTCCGAAAACCTGCCGACCAATTAGAAGATTTCTATTTTATCGGTCAGCAAAGTTGCATGAAGCCGAGGAGAAAGGACTACAATTGGGTCAACACGATTTGCTCAAGATGCTTCCGGGCATGCGGACACTATTGGTAAGCTCTTCACAATTTATTATTTTTATATTTCCAGTGGCGGTAACAGATAGAAATTCTGGTGGGAATGATTATACTCTCTAATACATAAATCAGTATCTTTTTTGTGGCAGTAATTCTAGTTTATTTCAACAAACATTGTTATAATGCTTTTGTTGAGAGGATAAAAAAGAGAGCAAGAATTTCACTTAACATTCTGAGCTTGACCGTCTTGATATTAGTTAATAATAACAAGGTATTATATAATTATCAATACGACGGATTTATTTACAGGGCAAAATGTACCGAGTTGTTCAAATAACTCTCGAACAGGTTTTTAGGGTTTTTAAAAATAAATCCAGATATGTTAACAGAAAAACGTTTAAAGGTCAAATAAAAAAGAGGAAACCTAAATTATTTCCATTATATGGGAAGTGTCCAAATATTTTTACATGTTCTTATTCCAAATATATGTGTATACATTTTATAGTATCTTCAGTACTCAGATTACTATTAAAAACAGTTAATTGCTTTTAGTTGCATAACTGACAGGAAGGCAAAGTCAGTGAAATTAAAATTTGTGTATGTTAATTATTAATATCCCTGCAAGATTGCTTCATATGTAAAACTAGGAAATTATTAAAATTATCACAGGTAGATGTTGCAGAAGCGAACTCTTCTACGTGTTGAATATACACATGTCATACCTAATAATAATAAAAATAAACGTGTATAACTATAATAATAATAAATTATAAGGATAGACACGATTACTATTTTTTTAAATTTATAAGTGTGTGTAAAGTAACCAATAATGCTGAAAGTTCTATGTATCATTAGTTGTCTCCAATGCATAACAATCATGCATGGATGACTTCATCGAAATTGGGAATGGAATATGATACTCAACAAATTTAGTGAAAAGTAAAATACAGTGAATGACTAATACAATAGTAGAAAATTAATCTAAGGTGTGTTGTTTCAGTAATCACGCTGCAATCTTCTTACAGATATATCCAATAATATGTTTCTCACAATTACATGTCTGTTAAATACACTCTTCTAGAGTTGTCTGGGGTTCTTAATTAGGTCATTTTTAATATAAAAAATAATATGACCACCACATTATCGAATAATGAGATGTGTACTGATTCCCCTATAAAAACCGTATAAAAATATGTATATTCAATAATTAAAAAAGTCTTATTTTGGTTATTGATTATTATTATACTTCTCTAAAAGGAGCTAGTAAAAATGTTTGAAAACTACTCTAATTACTTAGAATACTTCAAGTATTTTATTTCAAATACTTGGAGAACTGAATAATTGATACTTGACTTGCAGAAAATTTAGAAATAATACTTAGTACTGGGTACTTACTAAACAAATTATATAACTTCCAGTACACACAAATTACTTCAAGTATTTGATAACTATTTCAAGTACTCGATAACTACTTCAAGTACTTAAAATCTATCTCAAGTACTTAAGAACTACTTCAAGTACTTAAAAATACTACAAGTACTTTGAAATTGGGTACTTCAATAGGTTAGATTAGGTTAGGTTAATAAGCGTGTCCAAACTTGCAGAAACTTGCAATAATAAACATAAAAATAAGCATTTGAGGCTTATTTGTATAGGAAACATTATGTTTTGATGGTGCAAATAATAATGTGTCTAGACTAGAGGACCCAGAACAAGTTTCTATAAGATCAAGTACGCATTATGCGTTATGATATGATTAATTTATATGATTGTTATTTATTATTCGAATAGTTATATTTATTGTTTTGGTATAAATCAGTTTGGCAATGACAGTGTACATTGTTATCAGTGTTACCATTTTATTTGGCCCACATTTTGATAGGAGTTTTATAAAAGTTGTGGAGAATTCTCGAAAATTTTATTTGTTATCTTTTAATAAAAACAATTGAATGCGATTTTTTCAGATACCGATATAACCTATGACTTTATAAATTTTTTATTTACTTAGATTTGAGTCATTCCATGTCAAATCACCAATAAAAATAATATTTTGAAACCTGATCTCTTAGATTTTGATAATTTTTGGTGAGATTGTTAGGCCTATTATTGGTCACATAAAAACTTATTTTTTTCTGGTTTTTGAGATATTCTCTTTTTAAAATATGGTATACGGTTGAAATATTTGTACCCAAAATTGCAAGTACTTTATCAAGGTAATTGATATTTGAAGTATTATTTTTTTAAACAGTAGTACTTGTAAGAAGTACCCTTGTTAACTACCTGATACTTGATAAATTTATGCCCATAGGCTATGGTCTTTTTGTAAGTATATGCAAATAAAGAAAATTAACATCCAAAAGAGAAAAATGCTTATTAGCCAAAGACATTACTTCATTTTATAAAAATTAAAAAATAATAAGAAATGTTAATTACTTATATAAATACAATTCCCATTAAAATTGTTGCTTTATAGACATTGTACTTCTATAAATAAAAAATTCCAAGACGAGTAACCATCAATATTAATTGAAACGTACTATTAAATATAGACTCATCCTACTTTCTCTTACATGTTTTATAATTTAAGCCATATTGCTTACATTCACTTTTGTCATCATTAAGTATAATCTAATGCGTAGGTATATTGCCCAAATATGAAAATCCCAGAACTCATTATGTTACTTCTTTACCTTCCGAAATGTGAAAAGCCAATAATAATAATTATTAATAATCATTATTTTAGCAACTATTTCAGATACGTTATGTAATCATTATTAATATTGTTTATTTTATTAATTAAAATCTAGTTTGTCCGTAGCTTTTATAGCACTAGACTTTTACTTGTTAAAAATTATTTGAGAAACGAATTAACAACTGTTGCTTTGATGGAAATTATTAGATTATATGTATATAAACCTTTCATGTTCATCTTAACTATGATATACTCTCTCATTACTGCAACTTTTTATTTCATAACTATAGCGTTTCACATACGCATTATATTTTGATTACTGTAATTTGTAATTTTCTACTACTAGATAATTTTATTTACACAATCTTTGTTTGTAAATGCTAATTCCATAGTATTCTAAAGGCAAAACCTATTTTTATTTGTAAATTTTGTAATCTCCAGACTTATTAACTGGTGATATTTAAAAAATAATATTCTCAAATTTAAGTTTTCGTATTTCTTATATATCTTAATTACATTTTGTTTGAATAAATATCTGGTTGTTTAATATTTATTGAATTGTGAATTTTGCTTTAAAAAAATCCGAAATGTGGCAGAAAATAAAAAACAAAATTACGGTGACAAATGTATTTTTTATAACATAACCTATAAAAAGCTTTATACAAAAATAAAAATAAATTTGATACATGGTGTTGATCACTCGATGTTTTTGATGTTGTTGTGGGTGGTGTTGGTGTTGAAATGCATCATGACCCGTGTGAGATGGAATGAGATGTTATTTACACTTAAATCAGTTCTTTTAGCTCTTAGAGCTTAGAATGGGGCTCCGTACGAGCCTGATGGGCGGGAAGGAGCACCGTAGCTACTGCTAGGTCCACTTGGGTAACCTCCAAATCCAGCTTGTTGAGATATTTGGTTGTACTGAGCTACTTGGATGGCTTGTTTGATTCCTTCAAGATCTATTCCTACTACACGGGTTTGGTAACTTGGGACTCCATAAGAAGATGATGGTACACCATATTGAGGAGAGGGAGCTCCATATGAGGAACTAATGCCACCGCTGCCGCCAGAAGAAGCAGAGTTTTGCTCTTCTTTGAGGAGGATTTGACGGACTTGCTCGAGAAGAGCGGGGTCTACAGAGGCTCCTTCAGAGGTTTGGTAACCGGATGACACAGCTGTGTATCCACCACCTCCGGACAGTCCACCGCCCAAGGAATAACCGCCACCACCGCCACTGGGTCTGCTGTAGCTGTAGCCGGATGGGGGTTCCGCAACTACCGCAGCAGCCAAGGCGAAGGCGAATACCTATAACAAAAAGAAAACCTCAAATTTCACATTTTTTTTATTACAGTGGTGTATGGTTCATCTATAATTAAATGAAAACAACTTTTAATTAAAAAAAAAATAGGATAAAAGTGTCCCAGGTTGATTGCAATGTGGAGGGGGAGAAAAGTGTCAAATACTTTGGTAGTCCAATCAAATAAAATGTTGATAACCAGAGTAGTTAGACATTACAAATTTTATCCACAAATTGAGATCAGTAATTATGTTTAGTATTGAAAAAATGCAGATAAAACACGAAATTAATATTTACGCACACCATTAAAAATTTTAAATAAGCTAGCTGGGTTTCTTCCATTTCTTGTTTATTAAACTATTCTTTATATAATTTTTGTCATCGTTGGATATTTACATAAGAAATTAATAACGAATTTGAATAAATTAGTTTTCAATATTTTGTTTTACTATGGTATTTTTATTGATAAGGATTCTTGAAGTGATAATGCGTTGTACTAACCCAATAAATACGAAACCGCAGAAAACTATAACAATTATCAAAAAATTTTAGAGAAAACAATTTTTTAATTTCTTCAATATTTAACTTTAAAAAAACAATAACTTTAATATTATTTACACATAGAACGACTCTAGAAAAGTTAATTAATTTTAACAAAATTAAATAAATAATTAAAGAGTATTATGTGCGGTTCATCTTTAACTTTCTAATATTATTATTAGACTTTCCCGCGATGACAAGGAAGTCATTTAAATTCTGCAGGAATGTCAATTTTACTATCATCTCCTATTCGGTTGACGTTTTATGTGCATACAATAAATATTGTTGAAGCAGTTTCTAAATCACTACCGTAAAATTCTTAAATAGTAAAACTTATTTGTTTAACATTTCCAGTAGTTCTCTTCGTCAATATTAGAATAATAAATTTTATAAATGCGTAAGCAAATATGGAAATAAATGAGTTAGCAAATATGGAAATATAAATTGTGGCTAATTTAGTTAAAAAATAGTTATGCTGCTAAATGCATTACTGTTATAAATGAATTACAAATATTTAATTAATGTCTTACCAGCCATACACAAATTTTAATGATAATTGTTAATTATGTTCCAAATGTTTTTTAGAAATTAATTAAATATTAATAAAAAAAAGGAATTATGCGAGAAATTAACACAGCTGTGCCTACACTGGAATTTTTGTGGTTCTATTTTTATTCCCAATTGGTTTAACCAAAAAAACTAGCACACATTTTTTCCACCGGGTTTATTTAAAAAATGTAACCACAAAAATCCAAGTTAAACACTGTACACAGTAGAATCCTTTGTGTGTTAATCTTCTCGCACTATAATCCAAAAACTCGCGTAATCCATTTGGCCGAATATTTTTGTTTCTTTTTTTTTTTGAAAAACACCACAACTTACCACACTGAATGAGTTCATGATGCTTGTGATGACTGGGTCGAGTGGTGACTGTGCTGATTGCCAGATGTTGAGGATGTTTTATACTCGAATATTTAGAGGGGGTGGGAATGGTGTCTTCTGAAGATGCCATCGACTTTCACACATGTATCCTAGAGTGGATAACACTGGTTCCTGCCAAAATTCGGATGTGAGGTCACTGGGTTGGGAATGTAATGATGCTAATATACTTTTGTTTGAATAGATTTCGGTGATTTCAATTATCGATTAGCAAATTAACTGTATTAGTGAAGTTTGTCGTGTTAAGTGCTATATTTTTTGGTAAATCACTCTAATATATTAGAAGGTCATAATATCTGTGTAAAGCATGAGGATCGGTTACAAGGGCGAATTGTGAATATTCCTAGAATACTTAATTTCATATGGTGTTACTAAAATTACAATATTATATATTTTAAATAATAAAGATACATGTATCGAGTTGTCCTCTAATTTAATGCTGTAAATGTAGTGAAAAAAAATAATACACAAGTGGAGTTTTGGATATAAACGTCCTAAGGTGACAATTTAAATTTAGTTATTTATTAATAAATTTCCAATGGAGTAAGTTGCCGAAATTAAATTTGAGTAATATATTAATCAAGTAGGTATGTTAGTAGACAAATTCTTAATTGAATGTTTCAATATAAAGGAGTTTTTAGTAGGGGGTTGGGGTAAATATTTTATTAAATTTATTTGTTATGGTAAGAAATTCTTACAGTAAATAAGATCATCATCTAAATATTGATGGTATCTTCCATAGTTTTAATTTTTTGTGATTAGTATTATATTATGAATAGTGTTTGCGGTAAACTTAAAAATACTATCATTTGTTTTTACAAAATAACTTTGAATACAAGTCATTGAAGAATGTTTACCTGAAAGCGAAAACTTAAAAAAAATATTTTTTGCTTGAAAATAAAACTGTAAAACTTTTCAGTAATCAAAATTGGTAACTATTTGTAAAATTACTTGCGTAACTTGTCCATATCAGGTGTGGTTAATTTTCTGCTATCCAAAAAAACTAGAACCATACCCCATCCCTCCTAAAATTAACCAGTTGAATCGAAATAATGCAATAAACTTTGTCAACAATTTCAAAAGCTTGACCTTCGAATTTATTAGCCAATGTATATATTTGAACTGCTTCTTTGAAAAGGATGTGGAACTCTTACGAAACACTTTGACAAATGTTTGTATACGAAATTCCACTTATGTTTCTTTGTGATTGACCTTTGCTATACCGTTATATACGATTTATTGCAAATTTCATTTGATAATAATAGGTAATAATATTGACACATTGGATTGACTTTTCGCACCTTATTGGTCAGTCTAATAACACATTCATCAATAGTAATAAGCTTTTAATTACTCATTTCTATTATTCCGGATTTGTAATCAACCCTTACTTACAAAGGGCACTTTTGCTAGTTAATATAATCTTATTGTCAAGATATTACTTATTAAGTCACAACGACATTTGTAAAAGGCAAAAATGATTTTATCAGAAATTACAAATTGTTGAAAAAAGCAACGTCTTCTTTTCCATAGATTATTTATTTTAGTGGTTATTGGTTTCGGACATTTGTATACAAATCCATATACGGACTAGTTACAAAAAACAACAAATCACATGAATAGAATATAGAAGAAAAGGACCTTCACTTTTTTCAACAGTGGTTGACTCCTCTGCGTTATGGAAAATTAATTTCATTTGTGACAAATTTTGCATTTAACCTGAAAGAAACATCGATTACTTAATAGTAACGACAAAAGTGTCTATTGCAAACTATAAAGTAATAGTTTTTTTTTAAAATTTTTGTACTATAATTTTTGTCTTACATTAAATATTTACATTTTTCAGACCAATTATAGCTTGTTTCTTCGCTTGTGCTAGTTATTATTTCCTTGTCTGACAATGACATAGCCTATTTCACTGCACCAATAAGTTTCGACCATTTTCCATGGTCAAGGCAGATGCATGCAACGGCTGGCGTATCTTCCGATTCAGCAGTTAGTAGAAAGTAAATTTATTCTTTTAAAAACTAAAAGAAGATAAGGAAATTACAATTATACAGAAAACCTAAACGATTAATGCATCATTTTTCATCAGAAATGTTTGTAAATTGAACATATTTTGGTTTTGCCAACAGCAAAAATTTGCATTAGCGCGACACGCCACAACCTTAAGATTGTTAGATCAATACTTATATGATAATAATTAACCATTCGGAAAAGCATGGACATATTGTGGTAGTTGATATATTTGAATATAAGTAAAAGACGGATTCAAGTTACTAGTTTTTGATAATAATACACAGTAATAAAAAGTGATCTACAAAGCCTTCTGTTGTCTTCCGACTTGATTTGGTATATATGAGATATCGAGTGATTGATAATTGTAGATCTCTTCTCGCAGAAACTAGTTGAGAAGGCTAGCAGTAATTGTATTCATACAGAATAATCCCCAAAAATTTCCCCCTTTCCTAAAAATTTTTTTTTTTTTTTTTTTTTTTTTTAAAAAAAAAAACCCCCCTTTTTTTTTGTGGGGTTTTTTTTTTTTTTTTTTTTTTTCTTTTTTTTTTTCCTTTTTTTCAGGGATTTTTAAACAAAAAAAGGGGGGGTGAACACCACCCTCCCCCCCCCCTTTTTTTTAAAAACAAAGCACTTTCCCCCCCCCCCCCCCCTTTTTTTTTTTTTTTTTTTTTTTTTTTTTTCCCCCCCCCCCCCTTCTTTTTTTTAAGACATTGTTTAAATTATTAAAAATAAACAGCATTATACACATGATAATAACAAACAGACTTTTGCTATCAATTTATAGTCAAAATTTTTTAATAATTCTCAATTCTCTCTGTAGTATTTGAATTGTTTGAAAAATTCTTGGTTCTTTATAATGTTTAGTTGTCTTTGTACAAATAATAAATAATTTAAAATAGGAGCAGTGTTTACTACAAATATCTAATTTTTTGCGATTTACGTGTATTGGTACTAACTATTATAAACATTATAAAAATGAATTGCACAATAAAATTTAATTAATAATTAATTGTAAATTACCAAATTAATTTTATAAAAGTTAAGCTAGAACTATTGTGAGACAATTAAGTATTTGTAAGTATAATACTAACAAAGTAATTGTTTATGTTTATTTGAGTAAATTTTAACAACATAATAGCTATTAAATGGTGTAATACGTCTATAGTTAACCGTGACTTTTGCAATTATTTTTTTAATAGACGGTATACTTTCAAACGTTTCATTTATAGAATAATATTAATATTTACAATTTTAATGCCTCTATTAACACCAATGTGTTATTTTCGATTAATCGTAACCTTGCATCAAAGACCTTTACCCTTAATTATCATAAACATGTATTAGGATTTTACATAGACCAAAGTTTTAATATATTTTTTTATGGTAATTGAAGGTTTATGATATTGATGAATACATTTTTGTCCTTCTTGAATTAGGATCAAAAAAATTGTATTTAAAGTCAACAAACGGCAATAACACACATATCTTCCTAAGTTGGCAACTGTATTTGAACATTGTCCGTAATGTCCTCGAATATTTCTAAAATATACATGTTAATTTGTATTTTAAAAATCTGACGAAAATAGTAAAATAGATCGTGATGCTTATGACAGAAGGAGTAAATGCAAAAGATAGTTTCGTTTTAATTCCTGAAATTTGACTAGTACTAATATTGCAAGGTCAGTGAAAATAAATCAGTATAATATAATACCTTATATATTAATAGAAATAAACAAACTGAAAACTGTCATGGTTGGCTTTGCAACAGCATGTCTAAGCTGCGGAAGGATTTTGTCAACATAGATTTTCCCAGTGTGTTTTTTGTTCTTTTTGTTTTTGTGCATAATCGATAACCAATCTACTATGTAAAAAACCTCAAACATCTTTAATTTTAGTTAAGATTGCTAAACTATAAACAGACCTATGTATTTCTGCCTATCAATGTTTAAATAATCATTTAATGCACCTACTTTTTCATTTGAAGGAGTTTATAAAATATTTGTTAATACATGAGAGAAATATGAAAACATGTCGCAAGAAGATTACGATAAGTTCCTGGCTATAACTAAAACGTATTGCCAAAAAGTGTGCAAATTTGAGTAATTTAAGATCCATACGATGGATGACATCATATTTCGATTGCCTGAACAATAGAGTAATAGACTATGGATATAACTCATTTTAATCGCGATTGCATTTGAAACTACATTTATTTCGCTATTTAGTGTGGTAAAACCAGCAGGTTTCAGAATTAATTAGAATATTAATATCTCGTTTAGTAGTTTGTGGGATCTGTGCCCATAGTCAGTTTTAAATTGTTTTTTTATTGATTTACTTAAAGTTGGTTTTCCTGATATACATATCAAGTATATTAATTAAATAAATGTAAATCGTTATTATGCAGTTGATATCTAATCTATTATAATTTTGTATATTTTAATCAGTGAATATCTTTTCAGTTTTTATATTTTATCTTCGAAATACGAAGGAATTTTGTCCTTGATGATTAAACCCATAAGACCACAATATTTCGTTCATCGCTGGGTTTAAATTGACTAACTGAACCTGCTCAGAAATTGCAATAGCCTGTATCTCCACCGAAGTCCGTATTCCCTTACGGATCAGGTATTGCTATCAAATTACATGATCAGCTCATCTCTTCCGATACCTACCGATACATTAGTAATTTACACAAAGTTTAAACGAAATATTGTTTTATACAGTTAAGGACTATCCTACGCATATTATGAAGCATGAAGCTCCTTAAGGTTTATTTACATGGAAAGAATAGAAATAACATGTATAATGTCACAGAATCTTCTGTGATAATGTATATTTCGAATATAGTCAACTAATGTACTTTCTTTCGTTTAAGTGAAACTACAATACGGGTTCTCTTATAAACAATTTGGCCGATAAAAATGAGATAAGTTAATATCCATAAAATTTTATATTCTGATATTGCAATGTGGTATAATTTTGTACGTACTTTCCAATCTTCGTTTCTTTTTTACAAACTTGTGGGTAACAATTAATTAATGTGCATTTGGTACTCAAGGACGATTTATATGTCGGTTTATGTAACTCTTAAAATAGTATCATAACAATATTGTAATTATTTCACTAATATTGTTTCTGTAAGCAGGTGTTTTTAATATTTTAAACACCATTAAATGATCATAAAAAGTGCCATGTAACAAAAGGTATAATCTTAAAATTAGTAATTGTACTAGAGTATTATTAATTGTAATTAAAACGGTGTTTCAGTCCAATAGGAATCTGAACTATATATTCTGTCTTCCGTACCGCAAAAGTTTTTTAAACAGGATGTACATCAGTGGCGGCTGGTCAGGGAAGGCAGGGGAGGCTGAGCCTCCTCTACAATTTTAGGAGAAGCAGAATATCTCCAAACTAATATTTTCCACAAGTAGAAATTTCTACTGAGGTATATCTCAATTCTCAATGTTGTTTATAATTCATTAATTAATTTTCAGTGTAAAAAAATTTTGCATTTCCTTTCCACAAATATGTAACATTGTAGTCCGGATAGTCCACTTCACGTATGCATATTTCTCGGTCTCTCGTCACGTTTTCGCGCTTGTTTGAATGAACTGAAGCTAGCGGCAAGCCAAACCTCATATCAATACATTGTTTGTGACCCTGAATTATGGCGCGTATCAGTAAACATTTTGGATCTGTAAAGTTAGGGAAGCTAGCCTCTAGCATCCCATCTCTTTCTAGCGCATACACACTTCAGTTGAGCGTTGATCCCCTCTCTCACAACAGTTTATAGAACAAGGACAGTGGCAATTTGTGGTTTCGTGTGAGAACAACATAAACATACATAAAATATTTAACGGGTGGTCGAAAAATGAGTGTTCTAGGTGAAAATATTCCCACGACAGGTTTTGATGTCCAGACGTGGTGGATTATTTGTTGTTAAATGGATTTAGTTCTTCTAGTTATGATCAAAAGGTAAGAATTAAAAAAATTGTCAGACTTACACCGTCAATGCCGGCATTAGTTTTCATAAACAGTGGTAAACAAAACAGAGGGTTTAACGATAGCAATTATCAAAAAAATCGAGTGGTTAACGGCATCAGTAGTTAGAAACAAATTATACTGTTGGAAATGTTTGTTATTTACTAATGATCAATCCTCAATTTGACGCAGGGCAGGGTTTAATAATTTGCAAAATTTGTCACAAGGTTTAGAAACGCATGTTTCATCTTGCATTAAATTCGAAATGTTGGGTAAACAAAATATTGTAAATTTATTGGATTCTGCGCATAAAATAGAAATAGAAAATTTAAAGAAAAAGTCCGTGAAAATAGAGAAATATTAAAGAGATTAATTGATGCCGTTATATATTTATCTTCTCAAGAAAATTTTTTTCGAGGACATAACGAAAAACGCGATTCGTATAATAAAGGAAATTTCAAGGAGCTAATAGATTTTTTAAAAATGTATGATCCAAAATTAGAGAAGTTTTTGAATAACGCCACTGTTTTTTTGGGGACGTCTAAATCAATTCACAATGACCTAATTGAGAGTGTTACCTCATTATTAAAGCCAAAATTTATGAAAAATTACATAATTGCGAATTTTTCTCGTGGCAAATTGATGAAACGACGGACATTACTTATAAATCTCAACTTTCCGTAATTTTTAGATATGTACTGCACGGTGAAGTTGTTGAAAGGTTTGTTGTTTTTTTTTATGTGAGGAGTGGAAGAAACGCGACAATTTATTTAAATTATTAATCGACGAATTTGGTAAATTAGATTTGAAAAATAAATTAGTTGCACAAACCTATGACGGCGCTGTGGTTATGTCAGGATATCTTAATGGACTCCAACATAAAATAAAAGATATTGCTCCTCAAACTTACTTCACTCACTGTTACGCACAGAAATTAAATTGGGTTTTGAGTAAAAAAGCGTGTTTAGAATATGTTTTTCAAATACTACTGGTTTTTCATCATTTTTTTCAAAAATCTAGTAAAAGATCTGGCATTTTAAATAGAATTTTGGAACATAGAATTCCGAGTAATGCTCCCACTCGTTGGAATTTTTCATCTAGAGTTGTTTTCACTGTTGACACATACAGGAAAAAAACTTATTTACGTTTTTAATTTTATTTCGGAAAGTGAAAACTTTTTAAATGACGATCAGACTCCAAGAGCAGCTTACGGATTAAAATCCTTGTTGTTGGATAAAAACTTCTTATTTTTTCTAAAAAGGTTTTAAAATGATTTTTGAGCAAACTGATGTTGTTTTCCAAATTTTACAGAATAAATTAACTGATATAACATATTCTAAAAATAGACTTAATTCACTTATCTAAATTAAAAGAATTTCGCAATAACGAAATACATTTCAATACTTTATATAATGTTTTTTTAAAGAATATTGAGGAATTAGATGATGAGCCACAGTTTAAAAAAAAGAAAGACAACATATAACTTTGACAGGACAGACATACATTACAAACAAATTTTTACAGAAATTTTGGAAACCATTATAGTTCCAATTGAAATTAGATTTACCGACTTAAATACTTTGCAATGTTTGATTTAGTAAATCCTAAATATTTAATGTTTTCTAAATCGTTTCCTAACAGTTTAATGGACAAATTGATGGACCAGTGTCCCTTTTTTTAACCGTATTTCGTTAAAGAAATGAACTATGCGTGTTGTATTCTGACCAGCAACTTTTAGCAAATTTAAAATCGCCTCAAGAAATGCTTACTTTTATATATAATAATAATTTAAAAAAGCTGTCCCTCCGAACTGTACAAACTTTTATCTTTAGTGTCAACAATTCCGGTAACCTCAGTTTCTGTAGAACGATCGATTTCAGCACTTAAACGCATAAAAACATTTACTAGAAACACAATAGCTCAAGACCGCCAGTCAAATATATCGCTTATTTCAATAGAAAAACGTTTTTTGTCAGAGTTGAAGAAAAATGATTTATTTTCATTTTATGAAGATGTAATCAACCACTTTGCTGGTTCTGAAAATCGCAGGTTATCACTGATATTTAGACTTTACACCAAAGATTAATATAGTTAGTTATTATTTTAGAAGAAATATTTATATTTATGTTACATATTTTTTAGAAAATTTTATGTACCTTCTTTTCAAAACTATTTTAATTTTTATTAAAAGTAATAATTTTAAACTCTGGCAGTGATAATGAATACAATTATTTGTTTGTAGAAAAACGCTTTTATTTATCAATTTTTTTCCAAAACTATTTTGATTTTTATTAGAAGTTATAATATAATTATCTGTGTGGACAGTAGGGCCACTCTGGCGATCAACCCACTACAAAAAAATGTAACACGCCGTTGTACTACCTCAAGGGTGGTGGGAAAATGTGCAAATTGTAATCATATTGAAATTTAGTTTCCATTTAAATTTCAAGCCTCCTCTGTGGACAATATCACGAGCCGCCACTGATGAACATATCCCTTGAGCAATCAAGGATCAAATAACATTTACAAAAGATCCCACAGTTCGAATGAAAAAAAGTTTACTTGTCCAAATCCTGATTGGTGACAAGACATTTAGGGTACTTTCGTAAATGTAATCTGAATTCTCTACGCTACTTATTCTGTCCTATGTCTAAAAGTTTAGAGTAACAAAAACAAATGTAGTTCCAATTAGGATAGAGTTGGAAACATAATATTTACGAAACCTCTGAGTTGGTGAATTGTGGCAAAATTTCTCTGAAATCTAAAGTTGTCGACATGTGGAGATATTTTTGCGAAGTTTTGACTATAAGGAGGTTACCAAACCTGACAACACCCATTTGGACTGACCCAGTTTTGAACCGGGGCCATTTTTGTGGAAGCTAGTGCCACTGTTCCTCATATCACCAAGCAGTTATCATCAGCATAATAGTATTAGACTTAAAAAGTATTTATAAACCATTAAACACATATGAGTGCCAAGTTAAAACATGTGTATATTAATTGAAGATACAAAATAATGTATATATTACACAAGTTATCTCCCTCCTGGGTGCCACACATCTTTTTTGGAATCATTATTAAATTTAATAATTAATTATAATTGCCCAGACATAAACTCGATCGATTAGTGACCTGCAAGATAAAAAGTTATTTATGTAAGTTACTTAATTGGTAGGTATACGTTTAGTTATTTGGACCTTCCTTTCTTCTTTCTGTAATCTCACTTTAATTCATATTAATTTGTATTTTGTTACAAATAGTGGTGAAGTGAAATGTTGATTTTTTCCCCTTTACTTATAATAATTGTGCTAATGCTATTTATTTCTGTGAAATTGCATATGTTTATGATAATGACATTTTAGGTCATTCTTGTCATATAAAAAACTAAAAGAAAGTTGCTTTCAGGCAATATGCATTAAGAATACAGTTTAATACATTTAATATCGATTACGTGCCTGTTATTTGCTTGCATGCCCTTTTTTAATCATATGCATACAGCATATTTTTATATTGTTCGTTTCTTCTCACATTTTTCGACATTTGTCAATTTAAGTTGTCTGTTTAAGAGCTAGATCTCTACAAGTAGCAGACAAGGTTTCAAAAAGTAAATAGTGATAATCTTGCGATCTGCAGCTGATTCACAACTTTTGCATTGGATCGTCATTTGTTATCAGGTGATCGAGTCCATATAGCGTATTTTATTGAATATACTGGGTGGCTATTAAAAAACGAATCATAGCTCCGGAGTACATTGAGATATTGATTTGAAATTTTTATCTCTTACAGACAAACTGTTAGAATGTATTACTAGCAAAATTCAAACATTTATTTAGAAAAACAAGCCAATAACGATTTTTTATTTTCATTTAAAAAAAACAGTAATACGTAATCTCAAAATTGAAGTGGATATTTTAATATCACTACTAGTTAAAAACTGTATTGGACCTCCATTCTGCAACGTTACTACTCTTAGCCTGTTTAAATTGTAAAATAGCCTTTCTGATTAAATTTAGGGACACTCCTGGTCATACTTCTTCTATTCGATGGCGCAGATATTCCAGGTTGGCAAACGATTCTTATCTTCGGACATACACTTTTTCTTGTAATGTATTCCATACTAAATAATCCAAGAGATTACAGTCAGAAGAAATCGGTAACCACTGATTTGTTTGAATAAATGATGTTGCTAAGAAATGTTGTGTTCTTAGAGCCCTGGTGACGAGACACCAACCTGAATAAAAACATAATCAGTCATTGTTCAGATACAACCTGCGCATTAGTTTTTATCAACTGCAGATTAGTAAAAAATAAGCAACTTTTGCCATTCCAGGATATTACGCAAGATACTATGAGCTTCTTAGAAAACCTGGACTTGTGTGGTTGGCGATAGACGTTCAGGTTGAATAGCATTTTTTCTTATAGTTGAATAAACCCTATTACTTTACTTATTTGGAGGAACTTGATAAACACAATAGACCCCATTATATTGCCAGGTAATAAATCTTATGATGGGTCGGCAATTTTTGAAGAGCAAGTTAAAGTAAGGTGGGACATTTTCAGTATCAGTTTTGTTTTAACCTTCCAAGTGCCCAATTGTGTCTGATAGAAAATGTTTCCGTTTGTCTACATTGCTCTGCTACGACAAAAATGTACAGTCAAACGCGTCGAAGTTGCAAAACTTCACCTGAGAAGTTTTGTTACTTTTGTGTATTTTCTATATTTTGAAGATCAAGAGAAGCAATGAGCTTACCACGTTTGTTGTGTAACTTGTAGCGTGTAGTGACACGCATTAGTGAGTGTAGTGGATAAAAGAGAAAAGAAAAAGCAACCCACCAATCATTTCGATGATTACTATTTTTGTGTAACAAGAACTAAGGGATATTCTAAAAAAGAAAAACAAAAAACTAAATATCCGAATTTGTCATCAGTCATAAAACCTGTTCCTCATAATTCATCAGACTTACCAGTGCCAACTGCATCTTTAGATTGGCAAAATATTGTTTTGGGAGGTAATGTAAATAGTAACGACCCTTCAGACAGCCCAGACCAATGTGGCGACCCTTTGTATATTCCAGAAAGTTTTAGTGACCTTACTTACAGAATAATTCCAGTGGGATATGGTATTCAGGTACACTTGATTTAAAAAAAACTGGTACAACTCTTGTAATCGAAAATCTTAATAGTTTAGTTGTGTGCATATGTCTGTAAATAGGGCTGGCCAGGCATGTCGAGAGGGGGGTGGAGAAGAGGTGATTTACCCCGGACCTGGGTTTTTTGGAGGAGATCGGTTTTCTTTGAGTTTTTAAACTTATTAAACCTTTCTCTTTTATTTTATTCAAATGGAATTTTAAAAAATAATTAGAAAATAACTTTTTCAAAACATTTACAAGCCTGCCATATTATTGTTTAAAAAAATAATATTTGTTACGGATAATTCCATTAATGGTTGTAATTAAAATACTAACTGAATAATGATAATTCTATTTTTAAAATAAGAACACAAAAAATACCACTTGAGATTAAAAAAAAATGTAAACAATGCAAACTGAACATAAAAATACAATAAAAAAATAAAATAAATGAACTTCAATTACGTAATACAGAATTAATTAATATTTTGTCATTGCTCCATTAGCGTCTAAAACTGCCTGAAGTCTTGCAGGCATGGACAAAATCAGATTTCTTGCAAGGTCAACTTCTTGCGACAAGTTCTCCCAAGCGTCTTCAATTATCCCTTCCAATTCTTGGGCATTATGTGGATGGTTATTTAATTTTCTTATATATTTCACCATTAGTCCCCATATATTTTCAATTGGATTTAAATCCGGACTTTTAGATGGCCACGGTAACAACTCTATGTTTTTATTAAGAAACCATTGTACTGACACGATGGGCCTTGTATGGAGCAAATTATTTTCCGGAAACACCTCTATTACTGACGGCAACATAATATTGTCTAATATTTCAATATATTTAATGGAATTGAGATGACCACCACTGTTCCAACACACACCTAACCCATTTAGGCTCATCCAAGCCCAGACATTGACTGAAAACCTTCCTGATATTTGTGGATCGAAAGTATATTTTTCGTCGTATCTAGTGGAAGGACGCCTATATACGCGAACATGTCCATCGTTACAGGATTTAAAAACCTTTTCGTCAGAAAAGACAACTTGTCCCCAGAAGTTTTCATCATTGATTATATAGTTGAGTGCAAAAAATAATCCTACCCTGCTTCTTTTCTTCTGAAAGTTTATATTTTTTTAGCCGCTGAACAACTCTTCAAGTCGCTTTGTAGTTTTATTCTTCTGCAAGCAGTAGATACCGAAGCAGGGAAATTTGTCTCTGAAATTGCATTTACTGCAGTCTGAAAAGGGTTTTCTATTAGGTAATTTATAAGATTTTCATCTTCCTGATTATTGCTCTATCTTGGCCTACCGGAACCAACTTTACGGGATACCGTTTGGTTGGTTTCCCATTGTTCTTTAACACTCATTATCGTGGTTTTACTCACATTGTATTCAGCAGCAAATCTTCTTATGGACCAACCATCTTCAATTTTAGAAACAATTCGAAATATTTGAATATCTGTTAGATGTCGAACCATTTTTAATAATGACGCCACAAAACGTCAAAGTGACATTTGTAAGATTATTAATATCAATCAAAGAACGAATGATTTACATAGCTAAAAGAAAGTGTACCAGTTTTTATTGAAATCAACAGTACATGTTACAAAAGAAAATATATTTTTTTTGTCCGCAAGTGTAATTTTAAATTTTTCTGATTTTACTTAGTTGATATGAATGATTACAAAGTGGATTCATAGAAAAGTACCAAATTAATTACGCAAAAAGGACAATAAAAAAGTAAAGCCAGAGTAATTAATGAGCTAATCTTTAAATAAATTAATGTCATCACACGCAAGTATATTTTTAAGCACAAATATTCATTATTCAAGTGTTAATTGGGTAAAACCAACATTTTAAATTATACATTCTAAAAAATTGCTTAATAATAAATGCCTAATTTGTTAACAAGTAACATTCACTTAAAAAATAATTATATATATGTACATAAGTAAAGAAAAAATTGTTAGTACGTACTGAATAGATTTTTATTGTCACTTTCAATGATACTCATTTCCCAAATTCAGTTCGTTTAAATTTACTGAATTTACAAAATACTAGTTAATCCAAAAAACGAGCTCAAATCGAAATTTCAGTTATAAATTACAAAAGCGAGATTGTCTTCAAAATGACAAATCTGTGATTAAATGATGACAATAGAGTTCAATAGACAGAAACTGTTTTTCGTCTCTGCGTAAAATTATGTGAAATTGTGAATTGTAAATGAATTGTAGGTTTAAATTGTTATTACATAATACCCTTTCCTAAATAATTTTTCCCCATTTGGCATTTGGTGTAGCTTAGCTTAGTCAAATTTGTTCTCACTAAAAGCAAAATAACCAGTAAAAATGTTTCTCATATTTTAGAATACATCTCGGATGAATATCAAATTATTAAAAACACGTGTGCCTTGTATTCAAATTAATCAAAACTAGACCTTGAAAATAAAAGCAAATATTAATTAAGAATTAAGTAATTGAGGCTTAAGAATTAAGTAATGGTGTTAATGGTTAATGGTGTTAAGACGTTTAACGAATAATTGAAACTAAAAAAATCCATATTCATAAGCTCTTCCCACTATTTGAACGGAATTGATATTACTTGTCACATCACTTGTTTCATGTCCTTCAAATAATTACTAAGCGGGACATTTTATTTTTAACTGTAATTGCTCTCTAGGTACGAGTATGAAATTTAATTTTTAATAAAGAAAGTCATTAAACCAACCTAGATTCTCAATTTAACATTCCATTTACATTATATAATAATGTTATATAATTTACGGCATGATCTGTGTTTATTATTTAAAGATGGTAGATGACGATATTTTAACATTTTTAACACTATAATAATTTGTTTTGTCCTATGTGAATGTCGAACAGTACATATATAACAAAATATTAATTTCGACATTAATTAATTCCAGTTGTTAATAGTATCATGGGAGATGTTGATAGAAGTTGACTTAAATTAACACAAAATAAACTTATGTTTGATTTTCACAATTTAATTAACTCATGACAATTGTTTCGCCACACAGTGGCTTCATCAAATGGTGAGTACAAGACTAAATTCTTTATTACAAAGTGAGGGTATATATAATGTATCAACTAACTAATCTAGGGTAATAAAAATGGAACAGTAATAAAATTAAAAGGTACAAAATAATTTAGAAAATATTTAACAGTGGTGAACAGTTAACCTAGTGTCATTAAAATAATATTATTTTTTTTTTTTTTTCTTCCCCCCCCAATAATAATAAATTCTTCCCTTTTTTTTAAAACACATTTTTTTTAAAAAATTTTTTTCCCCCCCAAAACCTTTTTTTTACGTATTAAACAAATAATAAAAATTTCATTTGAACTTAAGAAAAAACATAATATTAAAATAGCATTTATCCAAAATCAGAAATCAGTGATTTTATTTTTTTTAAATTTAAAACCCTTTCCTTTTTAAGCCCCCCCCCCCAAAAACTAATAAAAAAAAAAAAATAAAATAACATTTAAACATTCTAGGAAAATTTATTAAGAACAATAAAGATAAAACTAAAAAAGAACAAAAAAGTGGAGTCTATAAGCTTACATGTGGTACATGCCCTAAAATATACATCGGACAAACGAGAAGAAATTTTGGAAAAAGATTGTCCGAACATAAACGTAGTTTTAATAACAAGAAATTAAATTCGACTTGTGTCAACCATTTGCTAGAGGACAATCATTCTTTTAATAATAATTTTGATATTTTACACACAGAAAATAAAGGATTAAAATTGTCACTATTAGAGACATTAGAAATCAATAAATTAAAAAAGAGTAATATTATTTTAAATGACCAACTAGATTTAAACTGTTCACCACTGTTAAATATTTTCTAAATTATTTTGTACCTTATTTTATTACTGTTCCATTTTATTACCCTAGATTAGTTAGTTGATACTTATATATTCCCTCACTTTGTAATAAAGAATTTAGTCTTGTACTCACCATCTGATGAAGCCACTGTGTGGCGAAACAATTGTCATGAGTTAATTAAATTGTGAAATTCAAACATAAGTTTCTTTTGTGTTAATTTGGAAAATGGATTTTCATCAAGTAAAGGTCGAATCAATCAACTAGAAGTTGGCTTATTTATTAAGTTATAAATATGAAAATAAAACGATTAAAATTTAAAGATGTCGTCGTGTGGTATCTCATTCCAAGATGCCTCAATGAGAAGTCAAAGGCATCTAAATTGTAGGGTGGCTCAATATTTTCTGTCAGGTTCCAGATATGTTTCAAAGGTGACAAGTCTGCTGAAAGGACTGGTCAGTGTTATTTTCTTCCAGATAATGAATTGTAGCTCTTGCCATAAAATGGCTGGCATTATCATGTTGAAACATAAATGAAATATCTATGGAAAGTTTTAATATATTAAATAAATAAGTTACAGAAACACTTCAAAACATATATTACTGATAAATCATTCAGAATTATTCAATTTGTTGAGGTTAATATTTTAATGATAACAGGTAAATAGTCTGATTCATTCATCAAAATATATATTATTGATTATTATATTGATCTTTTATAAATATTACATTTGTGAATGAATATGACTATGTTTAAAACCATGAATGTTTCGTTCAATAGTCACTTCTCCAGACTACTATAGTTGGTCGGTGTTCTAATTGAAGCTATAAAATTTATTTCGCCTTTTCTTAAATGAATTATACACTATGAAGCCGCATTAACATTCAATAAATAAAAAATTAATTCGGGTAAGTATTGTCTTGCCCTCTTGTATTCATTTATGATACAATTCGCACCTGTTTTTGCAGCTTGTCGGAGAATTATTCCCTTCAGTTATGGATATATATTATTTGTATCGATAGATAAAAGTGGACTCTTGTATTTTTAATTAAAAAATTATAATTCACGGATTATATTGCAAATGCTGTATGAGAAATCACACAAAACTGGGGTTAAGCATATACATCTTGTAGAATAACCAGAACCAATATAAAAAGGTTGGTTCAATATTAATCGTGAACAATTTGCCATATCGATTCAATATTGGTTGAGCTATATTGAGAAGATATTAAAAAAACTGTATCTTTTAATATGCAATTTTGGACTAACATTGATCCAACATCGTGATCTAGTTTCATAAAATGCTCTGTTAAATTTGCTCATCTGTTTTGATTTTTGGTACAGAAGAAACACATGTAGAAGAGTTCATTCTGATTCACGTACAGGGTTATTCATTATAAATTACCCACGCCTTATCATCGTTATTATTGCCTATAGAAAAAAAAGTTTCAAATAAAAATTGTGTGGTTATGACTAAATTTTGTTAAAATTCTATTAAAAGTACAGTGGCGTGCAGATTTTAGGGGATGCAAGAAAATAATATTTTTTTAATAGTATACCCTGCATATTATAAAATTTTTGGAATGATCCTTTGTTCCTAATAGATAACAAAGATTTATTTAGGAAATTTAAATATAAATAAATGATGACTCATAAAAGATATTCGATGTGTCCACCATTATTGTCAATGCATAATTGATAACGTCTTCTTATTTTTATAATTGCACCGGAAATGGCTTCATTATTTACATTTAGATTGTTTATTTCAAGTCGAATTCTGTCTTTAATGACTTGAATACTATTATTATATTACTATTGACTGTCTTTTAGAAATCCCCAAAAAAAATTAATCCATAGGGGTCAAATCCGGACTGTTAGGGGGCCATTTAATAGATCTATAATTCCTTATCGATATTGGGAATACAATATTCAAATGATCTCGAGCGGGTAGGACACTATACGACTTCCGGAAAATTCTGAAAAAGAATATTTTCTGCTTCTGGGATAATTATTTCCAGATAGATAACTACAGTTAAAGTATAATCATAAAATATAGGCCCAACAATTTTGTTTCTGAAAATTCCACACCAAACGCTTACAGTTTTTCTTCCTGATTTTTTTATTTGTTTTACCAATCTTTTTCTGTTGTGCTTGTTTTCCCACTACCTTCGATTTTCCTATTAAAAACTCCTGCCGTAGAAAAGGGTGATTCATCAATCCATAATATTTCAGTAAAAAAAATCGGGATCTTCATCCAACTTTTGAATCATCTGGTGGCAAGTCCAGCCTTTTCCGTTTATGAGCCTCTGTTAAAACTTGTACGGGTAAAATTTTATATGGTCTGTAGTTGTTATTTTTTAACGTACGTTGGATTTTGGAATAACTTTTACCTAATTGATCGACTGCATTATTTATACTACATTCAGAATATTCAAAAAAATAATGCAATGTTTCAAAAAAAGCCAATACGCGAATAAATATGGATGGGCTTATCTTCGAAATGAAGCAGCATATCTAGCTGTTCTTCCTGGTTTGCTTGAACTACATGCTTTTTTCTACTAAAACTGGAGGTATTATTCACCTTTCGGTAAATATTTTTGAACGTATTTTCTGATGGTATTGGACGATTTGGATACAACGCCCTATATGCTCTTTTTGCTACACGTTTATTTTTGTTATATTGTATATAACAAGTAACTATTTGGACTTTTTCTTCCTCACTGTGAACCATTTTGATTATTTCATTCAAACATAATAGGTGTCATTTTCATAGCTCACTTTAATAATGTTAACTTTTCCATATTTACAGTAACTAGTTTAACTAAGATATTCGACGTTTAATAACTCAAAAAACGGTATATGGTAGGGGTAACATATGGTATATTTGCAATCAGGAACAAAGGATCATTCCAAAAATGTAATAATATATAGGGTATCCCATTTAAAAAAATATATTATTTTTTTGTATCCCCTGAAATCTGCACGCTCTGTAATTTTGATAGAATTTTAACAAAATTCAGTCAAAACCACACAACTTTTGTTTAAAACTCTAGGCAAATTTCTTAGGCAATGATAACGATGATTAGGGGTGGGTAATTTATAATGAATAACTCTATACAAAATTTCTTTTAATTTATTTTGCTCGTTCAAAGATTAAACCGTGTGAAAAATTCAAAAACAAAAAACAAAAGTAAATTGTACTTTATGCTGATGGTTATTCATATTAAAACTAGTAAGATTTCTCTGGTCTGATTTTTTTACTATTAAAATCTAGCTATTTCGCAAGTAATTGTTATTTTGCAAGTAATGTTAAAATAAAAAATAAATTAAATTTTGTAACAATTTTACATCATTGTATGTGAGCTTTATACAGAAGTGTTCAAGTGTTCAGATAATATGCGGATTGCCGAAGTCAGCTGCGCACACAATTTTTATTTAAGGGGAACGCGCAGTTAATAAAACAAAATCAGTTAAACGAATTGTTTTTCAGTTTCCTGAACCCTCTTTTCCAATTAGTAACCATTTTTTTTCGTTATTTCAAAGAACCAATTAAATTTAACAAATTTTGTTTTTGACCAATTTATATGTTTCTTGCTATTGATTGTTAGATTTCCAGTAATTTTTTATAATATCATTGTTTTAATATTAATTCTAGGATATTTTACTCATTCAGTGAAATACAAGGGTACACTTATGAGAATTGTTAATAACTATCATATGTGCACCTGTAATCCACTGATATTATTTATTTAATTGTGGATAATTTTTAAATAAGTTATTAATTACGATTTATTATATTTTAAATGTTAGATGCATTTAACAATTCTCAAGTTGTTAGAACGCTACTGCACGGTACTTTTCATGTTTCACACGCCTAATAGTAATAAAAGAACAATTCACGTATTTAACATAAGTGGCGACTTTACCACAATAAATTAGTTGAATGCAATTAACGCTGGCATATATGTTTTACGCTCTATTGATACAATATAACCATATAAGTATAATTAATAATTCTAGATGTGTGATTTGTTATTAAATTTTGTTATTGTTTTCATAATTGGCTATTAGAGCTATTGCTTTGAAGGTCCATAGTTAATTACAAACCATGAATTTTAAATCAGTCTAAATAGATTTAACAATAAATTTACTAATAACATTATTACATCGAATGCCTTGCATCTTGCCTAATGTTTACTAGGTGTACGTGTTTTTATGTGTTAAGTATTTATATAATGCCTTTATGTTTATTTTATGTCAAAATTATTATTAAAAATACAAATTGTTACAAAACAGCATATGGGAGCATGTTAAAAGAATGAAAAGGTACACGATGCGCAAGAAAAGCCTAATATACAGTAATTTAGAATAAAATTCTATTTTCAAAGGCATCACTAAATATAGTGAGTCCCGATTTTAATGGATCTTAGACTTCACCGCTCGTGCACTAAAAAATATCTTCCTTACCGGATGATGTTCAAATCCCTCAAATACTTTCTGACAAAATGGATGCAAAAAACCCTAAAAAAAAAACCCCTTTTAAAAATGTGCCAGTAAATGTTGTTGAAGAGTTTGCAAATCCTGATATTTGGAAAAATAAGTATGTATTAAACGTATTTTACGCCGGAGAGTCCCAGAGACAAACGAAGACAGATGATAAATAAAGAAAATAATTCTGAATCACAAAACACCCCCTGCCATTTTAATGCCGAATCTTTAACAAATAAATTTCATTATATAAATTACTTTGTAAATTCAAATAACTTTAAAATTATCACTATCTCTGAAACTTGACTAAACTCCTCTCACTGCCACCGCGTTGGCCGTGGTAGCGGTGTCGCTACCTACGTAAATACAGACACCAAATTTGAAAAAACTGATTTTAAACATACATATCAAATTGAAATACTTGTCAAAAAATTGTGGTTTCCTACCAGCTCTCTGATTGTTGTAGTTCTATATAAACTACCACAGGTAAACTATGTAAATCTTACAGTGAGTTAAGACTTATTTGGGCATTTATATTTGTACAGACATAATAATGTCATAGTCTTAGGAGATTTTAACATAAATATGATAAACAGTAGAAGCGCATCAACATTTTTTGAACAATATTATCTATGAACACTCCTGTATTCAATTAATCAACTCATCTACCAGAATTTGCTCAGAATTAGAGTTTCTTCTTGATATAGTTATAGCAAGTGAAAATTTAAATATCTCAAAATTCGGTGTTTCAGATCACAGTATCGCAGATCATAACACTGTGTTACTGTGAAATTCCTAACATAGCAAAAACTTTCCGAACCTTATTAAATTTTAACAGAGAAAAACGTTTTCTTGATCTAATTAGCATCGATTGGCGTTACATATATACAATAACTGATGTAAATGAAAAGTTATCTTTTTTCAATGATCAATTTATAGCACTTTTTGACATCCATGCCCCACTCATAACTAAAAGTATTAGCAGCAAAAAACCCCATAAACCGTGGTTCACTGACACTCTACAGGCCGTGAAAAAAATTCGAGATGCGAAATATCTACAACACTTCATTGAAGAATGAACAAAACTCCTTTCTTAATTTCCATATTAATCAAAATATCAAAAATCCAAAAAAATTATGGTCTACTTTAAAATCTAACGGAGTCATTACATCTAAGCAAAATTTTGAAACGCTTCCTGAAAACCTCTGATGAAAAATATAAAATTTCTTTATTGATTCTATATAGTAATAGATTCCTCAAAATTATCACAATTCGAGTATAACCGCTACTCACATAGCAGCTTCGAATTACAATGTGTTTCAGTAAAAGTTATTCACAATTTTAAAACAAAAACCTTACACAGTTGGATATGATGGTATCTCAGGTAAAATGCTACAATTAAGCTTACCATACACAGCGGAACATCTAACACACATTATAATTTAAATTTTATTCCTCATATATCGGAAGTCCTTGGAAAATGTTTCTGCTCTTTTAAACAGATTTCAAACTTTAGAAATGTCCTTGATAGGGCCACTAAACTTCTGTTATGTGAGTCCTCAGTGTGATCACATGTCAACTACTGTGATTATGTTTATAGCCATCGCTTAAATTTATCAGAAACAAACTTCAAGAAATCCTGAATATCTGTATTAAATTTGTTACAAATAGTTCTATCCACGAGCATATAACAACATACTGCCTTTTTGTGAAAAAATCTTAGAATTAATAGTTTATGATTAAGTAATCAAATACATGAAATCAAATAATATTCTATGCACCTATCAATCGGGATTTCGTGGTAAACATTCATGTGAAACTGCTTTGCAATTAGTAATTTCAGATTAAGCGTGCTTTTGAAACAATTGACCGTAATATACTACTATCAAAACTAAAGAGATATGGATTTGAGAACACCATTATAGACTGGATTACAAGTCATATAACAAATAGGTACCAATTAACAAAAATGAATGGGAATTTATCAGAAGCCAAGTTAAACAACTTTGGGGTTCCTCAAGGCAGTGTACTGGGTCCATTATTATTTATTCTTTATATTAATGACATTGGCAATTTGTTGTAAAAATGTAAAATCCATCTTTTTGCTGATGACACTCTTATTTACTATGAGAGTACAAATTTTGAGTACTGTTAATTTAGAACTAAAATTATTGACAGAAAAATTTAAGATCAATAAACTAAAAGTAAATGAATTAAAAGCCAAATTTATGTTCGTGGGTAACAATTATCTATATAAACAGTTTGCTAGTCTAAATCTTGGTATCGAGTTAAATAGCAAAAAAAGTTGAAATTGTTCAGGAAATAAAGTTTCTAGGCCTAATAATTGATCGTGAAGTGAAATTTAACAAACATATAGAATACATATCAAAGAAAATCGGCAAAAAGATCGGATTTTTTAGCAGAGTGGCTCCATTTATATCAACTACTACTAAACTAACTGTGTATAGTATCTTAATACTACCTCATTTTCTCTATTGCTGTTCTGTGTTGTATACAAGTTGTACAAATTTTAGTAGACTCCAGGTTCTCCAAAATAAGGCAAGGCGAATAATACTAAGATGCAACCGCTTCACTAGCAGTCAGCTAATGCTTAATACATTAAAATGGCTTAACATTAAACAGTTCCTCATCTTCCAAACTATGACATTTATTTTCAAAATGATTAATAACATTTCTCCGGAATATCTCACACGACAATTGTTGCCTATTACAGACGTACTCATGTGTAACACACGAACGGCTAGTGCAAATAACTATTATGTTAAAAGAACTTCTAGGAGTGAGTAGTACAATGAGAAGTCTGTTCCACAAAGGAGTTGTACAATTCAATCTTCTTCCTCACATAATTAAGACTAGTAATACCGTTAACCAATTTAAGAGTCAACTTTTATATTTTATAAACGATAATGCATATCAGCCAAATTGATGTTGCTTGAGGTTTTTTTTCTCTATATTATGTAAAACTATTATTTTTATATCTATTATTTTTTATGCACATACTATCTATCTATGGATAAATAAAGAATATATTATCTTATATCAGGGAGTTAGAACTACTAAAAATAAATGAAACGCATTTGTCACATTTCACCTCACTATTAAATAATGTCATCCTAACGGAAAATCCTATTTATCTCTTTGACAAACTAATTACGAGAAATGAGCAATGTGTTGACTAATTTAATCGAAAATTGATTAAAATAAGAATTAAGCAACACTTAAACGTGACTTGCTTTTGGCATATTCCTTATTACATTTTTTTTAACACAGGGCGGATGCAAGCAGTATTCTTTAATTAAAAAAAGCAATCTTCCATAAACTTGATGAGCAAATAATTTGGTTCATGTAACTTGAGATTTTTAGATACTACTTTAGATACATCTCCGAGATTGATTTTGAAGTCTTAAATTTTCAACTCAAACTTGCTGTCACCGTCCACGACCCATATTTACTTCCCATTCACGTGGTACAGAAGAGTAATCTTCTTACCAATACTAGTTGTACTTGTAACTCTTCACGTAGAAAAGTACAGTATTTACAACTTTTAATCTTTTTTACACAATCCTGTAAAAATATAATAATCGCTCAGATATTTTATTTTGTTTGTACTTTTGGTGCAAGTTGCTAAGATAGTATATTTTATTTTAATATTATACATAACTTCTAATTAACTGCTGAATTAATTTATAATACATTCGTCCATTAGATTTGCACTTATCAACTTATGCACTTATCGACATAAATGAATGGAGCGACATTGCCACGTCATTTGCACTATCCTTTTAAAACCAACTAGGTTAAAGGAATTCTGTACTACACATAAAAACAAATCACACCTAGAGATGTGTTATCTAATACATTTTATTGTTAAATGGATATATTGTCTGTTATTTAAGCAGCAGTGATTTATTGGACACATTCTTTAATAAAATTATTATAGCAAAGCTATGTTTTGTCCATTTTTAAATGCAAATATTGTGTGTACACAATAATTAATCTTAGTTACCAAAATTAGCATAGTTATAATGTGTCATTACTTGGAAAGTATCAATAAACAAATATTTTGTCTGTTGAATATCCATACATTCTTTAATAACATGTGCTAGAATAGTTAGTTATTCCCCCAAGATATGTCTACTTTCTCATATTGGTACATATGATTATTTTTTAAATATTTTTTAAGAACTACCTCATAACAGACCGTTACATAAAGTTTCGAAATAGTGTCCGTATTAATGTATGTTGTTTATGTTAACACCGAAACCAGAAGTAAACATTATTGGTAATAAGTTTGTAAATGCCAAGCATTCGTTTTAAACATGTATCCTTTACTTCCTATATAAATCCAATATACTTCGCTATCTCTCGCTTTTTCTAATTGTTTTTCTTTCTTCTGCCCTCCATATTTTACTGATCCACTAGAAAGTTACGATAAGTAACATCCTGTGTCCCCAACTCTACAATCTCGTTTTAATTCTTTCTTTCTCATTACGTTCCAAATTAAACCTAATCACTGATCCACAAAGAAGTTTGAATCGGTGACATTCCGCATTATAGTATCTCGCCCTTGTAATTATTTCTCTGCTCTTCTACCCTTCACGGCTCACCGATCTGGAGAGAGATTTCTGTCAGCGAGTCAACTCCATCCCTTTCTTTCTCTCTTCTCTCTCTCTCTCTCTCTTGAGTCTTTTCTGGTACCCGAATTTGGGCAATAACTGTAGTACCATTTTACTGCTATCAACTTGTTGCCTATTTTTACCGTTTAACTACTTTATTGTTTGTTGTTTCTTTCAGTGTTATCATTCGTTGTCTTTAACATCGAAAGACTTGAGCTTTATTTAATTGTCTTATAACTTTCAATTATCAGCTTCACTTTATTTCAGAATTTTACCGTAAATAGAAGTATCTGGTAGTATTAACTTTTAACTATTTTGTAATTCAGTAGTTTTAAGTAGCATGAACGCATTTTTGTAAATATAACCCTTGACGTCCATTGACCTTTTAATTTAAGCAAAATGTGAGTGTTATTTATAAATTAATTAAATACTAAACCACTACTGGACAAAACGGTATCTGTACTAGAGCCAACTAGCCTGAAAGGGTAAAACAGGAAATGGTGCTTGAGTTATAACCTACCATATTAAAGTACACCGTACTCTAGGCCCGCAAAGTGACAACCCCACCTACTGTGATGAAGACGAAGTTAGTCATACTTCTTCAAAATCACCTGACTGTAGGTTTAATGATTGTCATTTTTTACAATAAATTGACCTTAAAAAGACACGTAACCTTAAAGATGGACAAAAATAATCAATAAGCAATAATATAATACTTTCTGTTTCATACGAAATAAATAAACTATTTCAACACAATTTGTATTCCATAATTAATAGATACACGAAAATATAAACACGATGTGCATCAATAAAATATTTTATGTCTAGGTCTTCCACACCATATATGTTTATATGGAGATACCAAGAACCGTTACTTATTGGAGGATCTGGTTTCGTTCTTCACGTCCTTGGTCTACATCAAGATGACGACTATCCGAAAGTACATGTAAAATCAGTGTAATATTCTTTACTTCTTACTGCTCTGGTAAAGTAAGTATCAAGATATTACGTCAGTAGCGCACTAACATTTCTTTTGCAGGGATGTTTATGAGAAAAGCATCCTATTATATCCTTATAACATTTATATAACAAAATATAAAAGTATTATAAATGAAACCGACTTTATTCTGCTACAAAATTAAAACGACAACTTGGCAGAACTTTATCAATATCTATTATGTGTCAGGGAAAGTGAACATCCATTTTTATAATGTTAATAAAAGGGCTGATGATTTACAAAAATTGTTAGTTGAAATTAAAGGAAAAAAAGTTATGTGCCCGTTTCCTTCCTTGTTCGCTTGATAAATATATGTTAATGAGTTTTTACGGTATAAGTGTAAAACAGCTACCATCTGCAACGCTGCATGTGACATGTGTTGTATTATCTCTTTGTGGTTACAAATTATCATTTGAAAAAGCTTCAGGCACAACTACTAATCAGTTAGAGAAATAATTCCATGCGAAGGTCGAATTGGCAAAATTCTCTTTAAAAAGTTACTTTCTGTCAAAAATTAAATTTTCATAATTATTTAAATATTGCAGTTAGCCTCGTTTTAATATCCCAAATAGTAACAGCATGATGCGTACTAATGTGTTTACTAAAAATTACCATAAAATTGAAAGTATAATTAATAATCATTGTTTAAAAACCCAAAACTTCAGGATGCATATTTTTTTCTTCTCTAACAACCCACATATGAAGCAAATGTATGGCTTTGAACTCTCCTAGATAAAGAGCACATTTTGTGATTTAACACTAAACTAAAATTTAAAAAGTTATATTGATATAGATAATATCAACTGTGAATCATCATCATCAATGGTTTCGGGATGAACTGCAGGTAAGAATCAAAATTTATAAATTCAGTTTTATTTAAGTATAATATTAACAGGTTCGGATATTGGTGCACGTACAGTAATATTTTCATCTCTCGTTAAACAGGTTAATAACAGATGTGGTTATCGTGACCAGAAAAGTGTGCCATTAAAGGTCAAGTTTTATTATCGAAACAAGATAGTTCATTCATGGTGAAGCCTTCTAAAATCAAAACTTCATAAAGACACCACACTAAATTGACATTTTTATGTTAAGGTGATTGTAAATTTGTAAATTATCAAACATTTAACACTTGTTTCATTAGATACTTTTAGAAAAATTGCTTATGCATCAGTATATTCATGGTGTACCATTCTATATCTTTATAAATAATGATAAATAAATAAACATCACATAAATTAGACAACTTCCGAATCTAAAGCCGACGCTGCCAAGAGGCTATTATTAATCTTATTGCTTATATTTTTATAAGAAACTAACTGATGAAAATGATTTGACATATTCTTAAGTACAGAATGCACTTGATAATAAAGCACACAAGTGTGCTAAGCACTACCACTTTTTTTTAAATCAAACGTAGATTTTCTGTAATTGTAGTTTTAAAATTTATTAAATTCGGCATGCAAATATCAAAGGTTGTTCTACCAATAAATAACATGTTCCATTTATTAATAGTTTTTGTAGTAAAGTTATATGCTTTTATAAATTGACTTTCCACTTCTTGATAGAATCACTTTTCCTATCATTCATTATTTTCATTACATAAGTATAGAGGTTCGTCGTTTGATGTGTAAGTGAAATCTCCCAAGTGTGGGGATTTTTAAAACGTTAACAAATAATTTTAATTGGAAAATATTAAATAGTTTTCTTTAACGAGGTAAATAATTTTCTTATCCGTTAACTTTAGACATCTTGATAGAATCACGTAAAATGGCGGTTTTTTAAAAGTTACATATGCACAAAATTAGGAGTATAATCATTACTATTTACTATTTTTATTACTTGTATAAGGTTCGTCGCTTGATGTATAATTGAATTTTCAAAAGTTGAAGATTTTTAGAACTTTAACAAATGTCTTTAGTGAGAAAATGTTAAATAATTTTTTTTTATTATTTACATACAACGTGCTCCAAAAAAGTTTGAAACAAAATCGATGACTATTTTTCACCAAAAAATGTATTTGGGCAAATAATCACCACTAAAATTGTAACAAACTAAACTGTTATATTTGGTAGATGTTATTGGTTTGAAAATATTTCTCTCAAGAGAATGACAGTCATCAATTTCGTCCAGGAGCAAAAAGAAAAAAGAGAGAATTTTAATTTTTTCGAGTTGGTTAACCCAATTTTACAATTGGAAATAGAAAAAAATAAAATTAAATTATTTATTATAAGTAATAAGGGTCAGTTTCAAATAATTAAATTTTTTTTGGCATTAGCACTCAGACTAATACAAATTTGAGTAACCAGTATTTAATTTAAGACCATGTACCACCAACAGTTCTCAAGTATAAAATTTTCCGAGAAATCATTAATGAAATAGTGTTCCATTTGTTTCAAACTTTTTGGACCACGTTGTATACAGTATAGTTAATCAGTTTAAAAGCAAATTATAATAATAGTTATAAGAAATAATGATCTTTATTAAATAACATTCAAAGGGCAATTAACCAGGGTCCTTTAGACATAATAAAGCATAATGTTTTTTTAACAAATAGAGGTTCATCGTCTGATGTATAATTGAGATCTCCCAAGGATAATATCTTGAGCTTTTAACAAACTTTTCATAGGAAGATGTAAAAAAATTCTTTTTCAGTAGTTGTGTATAAAATGCAATCAATAATCAAAACAATTATTAATAATAATAATCTTGATTGAATAACATATAAATATGAAGAAATTTGTAGTTTATGATACACAGCTAAATTTTGGTAAAGATTTGTAACATTTCTTGTAACTGAATGAAAAACTTGTCAGGGGTGAGCTTCAGCCGTCGTCTTTAAAAATCTCTCTTCGGATTTTTAACAGTTTTTTGCATTTTACGAGAAAACTAGTGTCATGACGAAAAAAAAACATTTTGTATGACTTCCATAATTATTAACAACAGTCAGTGATGTCCAATAGTTCGGCAAATAAACATTTACCATCTTGAAATGCATGACAACTATTTGTTTCAAATTATATCGTCTTTAAATAATTAATATTAAAACTCAATTTGTACATATATACTGTTCTTTTGTCATTTTTTGGAAAACAACTTTTTGAGGAATTTAAAAAAGTAACTGGTCTATAGTTAGAGTAAACAATTATTTTATATTTATGTCAATATTAAGGTAACTATTAAATTTCAGTATAGTGACAACATATTTTCAATTTTATTACACTTAACATAGACATTGCTTTCAAGACATTGAAAATATAGTTAATAATAATTTTGTTTGTTTACTTGATTCTTAAATAACCTTTTATCGTATGAACGTGAAAGCATTGTGTAAGCAGCTTTTAAAGCTGCTAATATTCCATATTTACCTATTAATGTAAAGTGTCTAAAATAGTTATCAAAATCATAAAAAAACATATATTTCGCAACCTTTACTAACTTAAATGCGTGAGCCGAATTAATGATGATCAATTCAAGGTGTACATATAATTAAAAGTCACTGATGTTAATGGGTATATTTTAAATACAGCTTTATACATGTTTGGTATCATGTAAGTAAAAAATACTGTTAGAAATGCAGCTATTCTAAGTGCATAATTGAAACACACATACTAAAACATATCAAAATAAAATTTTATATAACTGGATAAAAGTAAATCCTAGATATCAGTTTGTCACAACCAATAGTAATAATATGTCTAACATATTTAAATATACCTATGGCAAAAATTCTTCGAGAGCTTTTTTTGAAATATCCTGAAAATTGTTTAATATAATAAAATGAAATGTTCAGGATTAATTATTACTCTCATTATAACCCAGAACATACTGAAAAATAATTTCGTGTCGCAACCACAGGGTTGGATTTTTTTAAATTTTAATTGCATTTTCCAGTTTTTTATATATTTTTATATAAAAAAAGGTTCTACTTCGAGGTTCTTAGAGCTGACACTTTTCTAGATATTCCATTGATAAAATATTGTAGTTTATTTAATTTATTAAAAGAAAAAATGAAATTAAAATCACAATTTTTTGCATAACGCAGATAATACTTTGTTTTGTTTAATAATGGGAGTTACTATTTCAGATAGGATCACTAAATTATGGTGAACAGTATAACAGAATATTTAAAAACAGTTTTTATCATCCGCTAAATTTGAGAAGCAATTGCAGCTATTTTAAGCAGCATTTTATGACCTATGTTCAATAGGATTTTTTTCTTATTTTAGTATGTAGAACCACTGCAATATAAATTTTCAGACACCCTATATCAAACATAACATATTTTTTTAAAGAAAATTGTTATGACGAATTAATGTCAAACGTTACAATACAAGCCGCCATTTTTCAAAATTCAATATTCTTACAATTGTTAAGTATTGTTATTACGCGCGCTTTGAAAAGTTATTAATCATTTAAGAAGCAACCAGTCCGAATAAGGCGAGCATTGTCTCTAATAATTTTCACTTTTCACCAACAGTTAGTGTTTAGCCATTGGAAAATATAATAATTAACATGGATGCAAGCGCGTATCCTAACAATTAATATACATATACATACATATTTTAAACCAACATGGTTAATTTCATGACATTTGGAATCTTTTTATGTCATTTTTTAAAAAATGATTGTATAATTAAATATTTTGATTAAAACATACAATTTTTTTACGTTATCGACATAAAAATGTTCGATATTTGAATTAGATAGAAGCATTAATTCTTTTATGTATAGTTTTGCAGTGACAATTTTTTAACCATTATATATGCAAATTATTTTGTGCACTAGTAGTTAGGTTTGTTGTGAGTGGGTCTTTGTGGATCCTCCAATGCGGCTGCACTAATAGTAGCAGATCTTCAAATATATTCCTAAAACTAGGAATTGTTCTTTTATTGATTTATATATGTATAATATTATTTAAATTTATTTATCTGTGCATAAATTTGTGTAGGAGCTTATATCATTTATCTTCAAAAATCAACAACTTTGCAGACCAATATATTCATCAGTCATTTCTTTCTATAAGAATAATCAATGACAAAAATCAATAATGCATAAATGGCGTAAGTTATTAAAATTTGACCACATAATTTAAACTTCAAAAACTTCGATAAAATATTCGTGCTATAGTGACGTTTAAGTAAATTGGCAAGAAGAGTATATCCCTGTACCAATCATGAGTGGTATCGTCTTATATTCTTTCCAAGTTAGAATTTAGTTTAGTTTTAGATCCATTAAATAAATTAAAGTGTACTTGGCTGCATGGACTAGGTCCTAATACAAAGAAAAAGTATGCTACATCTAAACGTTGCATTATGTTAATTCTGGGTAGGTACATATAAAAAACCGTTGCCAATGACTTGGGGATCAGAACTTCCTCACCGTAGTAAAATTCGACGTGTGGTGGAGTATACAATAAAAATAATTTTTGACGTTTCAAAAAAGTCACATTTTTTGACGTTTCAAATAAGTCACATTTTGACGTTTCAAAAAAATCACATTGGTGGAATGTCGCTAATATTTTCATCAACGAACTCAATTTCTTCCTTGACCTCTAGAATGTGTGTACCAAATTTGAAAGCTTTATCTCAAAAACTGTAGCTGCTATCGCGAACCACACAGACAGAAAATTTTTTCCGTCTAAAATGTTGTGTATCGTCATAATTCGTCGAGATTCCTCCAGAAATGCAATAAAAATTTTCAAAATTTTTTCACGAATATATCCTCACTGAGGGTTGAGGAAGTAGTAATTTGCCAAAGCAAATCATCCTAACAATCAATTATATTATGCTATAACTTGATAAGAATATCAATGATAAGAACCTCATAATCATAAATTATTCCCCATTCAGGGTAAACATTGTCTACTTTAAACATCAAATGCTTTAAGAATCTTCTTTGCATCCGTTCAAATGTTAACTTATGGCAATTGTAATATGAATACCAGATTAGAGCAGCATACTCGAGCCAAGAACGGACATAACAGAAATATAAAATCTTTAAAGCATGACATCGCTGACATTTTTACAATTTCTTACAATGAATGCATTAAACTTCATAGCTTCTGATGCTTTTAAGTTACATGATCATTAAAAGTAAGCTTGAATGCGAATATTACCCTTAAATATTAATAAAAGTTGCATCAAGATAAACTATTATTGCTGATGTTATATCAAGTATTGTCTATGTTTTTGTGAAACTAGAAGTTTTACGTTAGGAAATATTAAGATGTAATTTATTATCGAGACACCCAGATTAGATGTTCCAGTTCACATTGTAAATTCCTAGAATCGTATATGCAATTTATATCATAAAATAGTTGTAAATTATCTGCGTAGAGAAGTTGGCAACAGACGATAATGTTATTTAAATCACTAATAAATAAACTAAACAGAAGTGGACCAAAGTTAGAGCTTTGAGGAACCCCATGCAACATAATGAGGTAAAATAAAGCCTTTACATAAGAAACGTGCAAATAATTTGTGTTAATGGCTAACATTCTCTTAATGCCTCATTTTTGTTTGTTTCTGAGATATGCACCAAGGCAAGACTGTAATATAGAAGCATATGTGAAAATAAAAATACAAGTTATGAAATGCCTAACATGAATAATAGTTATTTATTTATTTTTTGTAAAACATTCCATATTACGAAAAACTTTAAAATTTTATTATAAAGTAAAGCCGCATAATAACATATATTTCATAACTAAATCTCGCCCATTATTAATAATGGAACTTTTGTGAGTTAATTATTTAATTGCTTATGTTTACATAATTTACGTTTTTCCCATAATTCATAACAAGCTCTGCTATTGTTTGTATTACAAATATAAACCTAAGAAAGATGCTGTTCATTTGTTATATTGTGTGCTAATATTTACTTACATAGTCTTCATTGTTTGTCATATATGTATCTACATTTTGCATCCAAGAGTTAAACAATAAAATTAAATTAAAGAAATTTAGGAAAGATAACTGTTAGTTTATATTCCCATGTTATCACTCATAGTTGCTATTTATGTAAATTATTAATCAAAAATGTTTATGATTTTTGTATATTTATTATACATATAGCTTTAAAACAAAATCAGCAAAAAATTCGTGTTCGTATTCGCAAAAAAGGAGAAAATATATTCGCTTTATTTCAAAAGCATTCGTAACAGGTACATTTATTTCAAGTAAGGCAACAATTCATAAAATAAAACCAGTTATCAATGATGAAAATATCGAAATTGCTATTTTGGGATATTTTGCGGCATATCCTATTACATCTTTAAGACAAGTGGCCTTATACAAACCGGAATCTCCAAGACCTCTATTCACAGAATTCTTTTGAAACACAAATACCATCCCTATTCCATTTCTACGGTTCAACATCTAAAGGACACCGATTTGGCCAGAAGAGTTCACTTTTGCGAATTTATTTTAACAATGTTATAAGACGACTTTCGATTTTTAGACAACATAATTTGGACTGACGAAGCAAAATTTACGAAAAATGACCTTTTCAACCAACATAATTCCCACTTTTGGTGTGATTCAAATCCCCCATGCCGTGAGATTGCGAAATTATCAAGAAACCTGGCGATTTAACGTGTACTGTGCTGTGAGAAATGATGGAGTAGTAAAACTACATTTTTATGAAGAAAACTTAAATGGTAATGAATTAATACTTACATAATTTCTTCTTTTCAAATTACGTATCAATTTAAATATATGACAAGATTTGGATAATGAATATTTGAACAATTTACCGCTAGCTGAACATGGGCAAATATTTTACCAACACGATGGCGCCCCACCACACATCAGCTTTCTAGTTAACAACTTCTTGCAAGAAACTTTTACGATAAGTGGATTGCTAACAATGGACCATTTCTGTGGCCTCCTCGTTCACCTGATCTGTCTGTACTAGACTATGTTATATGGGGAACAATAAAAGATATGGTTTATTTACATCCAGTCACAACAATGGAAGATTGTCAGGCAAGAGTAAGGAATGTTTTCGAAAGGTTTTCTCCAGGTTCTATTAGAGCGGCCACCCATGACGAAGTAATTCGGAGGTGCGAAAAATGTTTGGAAGTTCAAGGTGGACACTTTGAACACTTATTAAAATAAAATGTTTTCCTGAGTATAAGTAGTTATACTGTTAGTATTTTATGTAAGAACCTTTTGTATCTAAGTTATATTTATTTAATTATTTTATGAATTGTTGCCTTAACGGTGCCAAAATTTTTGAAATTCTCCATTATTCGTTTAATACTGTTCGGAGACGGTTTTTGTTTCTCTGGATATCTATTAGCAAATATTTCACATGTTCTTGATAAAACTTTGTTACATTCTCCATAGATTATAAACAAATTTAAATAATCCTCGTGCGTATAATTTAAGCGCCCCGGCATGATAATTAATACTTGTCAAATGGTAAATGAGAGCTACATACATTTGTTTAGCACCCAACGCCGTCATAGCCAACTAAGAGTAATTCAACTTAAAATACATAGCAAAATCCCCATATAAAAATATTGAATCGGCAATATTTCGAAAACTAAAAATTTTCGGAATAGATATCCATACACAAACTTACCCTTATTTTTAATGGTAAATAGGATAAGATTATAAAAATTGGTGTCCATTTGAAAAAATTGATTTTTGACAGTTCTCTCAATTTCATTTTCATTCTTATTTTTTGAACACTCTGTATTAATACTTATCAAAATATTATAAAAACCTATTAAAGTAGGTCTTTTCCAACAAAAAATCTAACCCAAATTAAATAATATAGGCTTCCTTATAGGAAAAATTTATAATTCTTTTAGTGCCTGCAAACGTCATTTTTGACATAAAAATTGAAATACGTCAAAAACGGAAAGACTTAGGTATAGGACATGATACACAAAATCGGCCTAGAATTTTGCGTACAATCCAAAAAATGTAATAATATATAGGGTGTCCCATTTAAAATAAGCAAGTTGAGATCTACTTCTGGTATAACCGGAAGTGCCTCCATCTTGAAAATATTTTAGCCGAGTTGCCCCCGTCGACTTTAGTTTACTACCAAATTTTCAAAATTTTCCAATGTCTACTTTTCGAGATATCGTTCGCCGCAATTCGTCGTGGGACACCCTGTATACTGGTATAAGAAAGTTGTGTGCTGGCCACATCAGATATTTTTCAGGTCAACTTCAAATTCTTATCAGTTATGTAATTATGCGATTAAGTTTACTTAGCCACATATGTGAGAAATTTATTGAATGCTGAAAAGAGTGTTTAAATATTCCTCTTAATCAGATATGTGTTACTTCTTTCACGTTTAAGAATTTGTTAGGTAATTAAACTTGAAATATTCATACGAATAAGATGACTAATAATCATTGTTTGACAACTATGATAGGTCTGTGCCATAACTATCGAATAGTGGGTGATTCATGCAACGGCGAGAGAAGGGCAGGCACTCCAAGACGGCAGTTAGTATGACTTGGATCGTTGTCCTGAACGTGCAGTGCTAGATGTGTGATAGTTAGTGGTGAATGATATGTTTAGTTTCTTGTGATGATATTCGATTCAATAAATAAGCATGAAGAATTTATTGAGTCCCTTACACAGGGCAAGGACGTATGGCTGTTTATTATTAAGTAAGTACAGTCATGGCAGTATATTTAAGCTTAAGGAGTTGGACGATTGAAATGATTTGAGGTACGATGCCATTTTAATAGTACCAATTTAAAATGGTGTTGCGATTTATGTCACACTTCATATGTTCTGTATCATCATATACCGTTTATCAATATTCTATGTTTGTTATTATATTTAATAATGTATTCATCGTCATTCACTAGAATATTATTTTTATCGTTAATGTTGCATACTAGGTCAATATTACATCCTTCATTTCCAAGTGTCTCTAACACATGAATAAATCCATCCAATTTTTATATTTTAGTTACATTTAAACGAAATGAGGCTAAAAATACATAAGAAATATATGTTGAATGATATATCTTGCTGCTGGTAGCCTCAAAACCTTTGCTAGCGTATAATAGTAACAATAGATCTAATAAATTAAAGAAAGTTAGATCTGTTTAAATTAGTTAAATATGTGCATAAATTAAATATAAACTTATAATTTTATTGACAAGTTTATGATCTTAAAAAGAGATTCACTTTCGTGATATATTTGTTGTGATGAATACAGGTTCAATGTTAGTAGTTCCGTGATTAACGAGTTGGGCAATACCCAGAATTAAGCTTTTGAGTAATGAAAAATACATTTATTTGTAGTAATACTATAAAAGCTGAATTTTTCGGTTAATTTACGAAAACTAACGACGAAAACAGGGAAGTAATTACTAAGCAACAAATTTTAAATTTATTTGTTAATGATGGCTTTGTTTACGTTGCTATGCGGCTACTAGCAAAAGCTAATTTTATTGCAGTAAAACTATGTTTCGGAAATAACGGATTCTAATTGGTCCTTATATGTATGGATAAAATACATGTTAAATATCAATGGATAGAAAACACATGAAAAATATTCGTGTTGTATATAAATAATTAATGATCTGATCAATAAAGACTATTTTCTACAAAGCATCCAATAAAACTAAGTTGCTATACTAGTATGCCATATCTTAAGAGAGTATTTTGGACCTTTGGATGCAATATAAAGAAAAGATTGTTGTACTTAATCGTTTATATTTAGATGATACTTAACAAATAAATTTTGTCTGGGTCATTTACACCCGCAGGTATAAATACTTTTTTTTCAACATAAATATGATGATGCACTTCTTAAAATAATCTTTTGTGCTACTTTGACTTTGAAACTTCTAGAAAATTAAATCTGTTTGTAAATCAATGTCTACAAACATATACAGGGTAATTCACTTTTAATCCTAAAATATTGACAGACGATAGATCCCGACGAAATAAGGTTATTTTGTGGTTAATTTTTTATTTGCAGCGGTATCACTCTACAGATTGTAAGGCTCCAACTGTTACATTGTCTCGACAATGCATACATGCATCCCTCGCCTCAAAAAACCCCAATCACCAAATTTTGTTAAAATATTTAACTTTTAAAGAAATTATTTAAAAAAAAAAACAAAAAAAATTAACTTTGACACCCTGTATCTCTGTTATTTTCAACTTTTGGACTAAGGTAAGTTTGATTAAATCGTAACATTTTTACGTAAGGAATCTGCCATTGCTCTGTGTACAATTACTTATGGGACACCCTGTATAGTCCCAACAAACTGCAGCGTATCCCTTGATCTTCAGTACAGAAGATTGGTACAGAGTATTTATATAAAAAAGGGGAAAATGTGAGACCAGTGTCGGGAATTTACAAATTCAATTAACAAGTGAAACAATGTACAATTTTAAGATCTTTGCAAATCATTTAATAGAGTAATCACTTTTTTTAAGTGTTCTGAACACACGTAGTGCCACTTACTGGCATTTTCCATTTTGAGAGCTTTCAGCCAACTTTCTCTTCTCGCCAGATTCTCGGGCAATCTGAAAATAAACACATTTTATAATAACAACCTTTAAAATTGAATTTAACAAATATCAACAGACTTTAAAACATCTATACTTTGTGAGCAACCTTAAGAATGAACTTTCCATACAAGTTAAAAATAAATAGTTTTGTATAAGTATCTTATTTTAATAAAATGGGGATTTTTTACTGTTCAAATTAAATAGAATCAAATGTTGTTTTTTATGTTTTGTAAAACTAACATTAATTTTAGTCATTTTTGACCTTTCACACTTTCGCATTTACGCAATATGCGACTCTGATCTGTTTTGTACTTACATATGAAAAGATAAACAACCCCGTTATTTTCCTCTTTGGCCGCACACTACACATTTATTGGTCATTGTTTCTCAATAAATATTCATTAAATAAATCTTTATCAGTACCCAATAACACAAAATTTTAAAATTATTGAATAACAACAGAAATTAAAATAGCAACAACAGAATAGTATTGGAAAATACATTCCTCAAGCAAACAAATTTTGTATACCTATTAAGTTTTAAGTTATACACAAGCAAGAAAATAAATGCTGGAGCCGCCCCTGATTTGTTTTGAATAGGTTGATATGTAAACATGCAAATTGTTGTTTATGTATCGGTTATAAAAATCAGCGTATCTCTTGTGGGTGTTACTTATCTTTATATTATTAATCTGAGGTTCGATCGAATCCTTGGCAAATCCCCACTCTCGGTCGCTTGTCCGTGTTGCTTAACTAAAGTCTATTCTACGCGCTGGAGAGTAGGTTCACAACGAAGTAAAAGAGTGTACACTCCGGTTCACTCCGAGGTTCACGAAATCATAGAAACATTAGAAAAATGGTAATTAATAACAAAAATGAGATAATTACAGATATATAGTATTTTTCATGGTAATAGTATTAATGAACTAAACAGTGGCGGTCGGTCCATGGAAGTAAGGGAAGCAGTGCTTCCCCTGGGATTATTTAAAAAAACTCATAATTAGAACCTAATTATTATTTATCACATATATTAATCATTAAAATTTACTTTTACCCAATTTCAATAGACACGGCCCTGCTTTTCAGCAGCTGAAATAATTTTAATATTATACTTAATATTAATCTTCCTAGTATTATTCTCAGCTTTTGTGCTATATTTGTAAAAACTTTTTTGGTGTTTCTAAACCTGTGATGCGGCGACAAGTGAT
>JANEYF010003157.1:0-34231 GCA_029963845.1 Rhamnusium bicolor
AGAATGAAATATTTGTATCGTGGGTAATCAAATGAATATATATTTATGATTAACCGTGTTTTATTATGAATAAAGAACATAGACACTTATGCCTAACATCACCATTCAACAATCCCCTTTAACATCTGACATTCGACATCCCACCGATATTTGCACAGGACCGTACTCGAATTATTATCATCGTACATCTCCCTTTCTTTTTGCGATTCTTTCGCATCGTCAGAAGTCTTATCGGTTTCTTTTCCCGCTTACTTTCTTCTTCTGTTCTTTTCTTTACTCTTCAGATTATCTGCTTTCTGCTCAACCGTTTTCTTTTTTGTCATCTATTTCTTCTCTCTCCATCATCTGTTGTTTCTTTATCTTCAGGTAATTTAATTAAAAAATGTCTGTTTCTTCTTAGCGTTCCTTCGTCAGTCTCTACCAAGAATGAGCTAGGTGCAGACGCTGTCTGAGCTATTTATCCAGTTTGCTTCATATCACGAACCCTAACAAAGTCACCATTTTCCAATTTTGGAAGTTTTTTCAAGCATGTCGCATATCATAATTTTCTTTAGACTTTTTCTGTTCTTCTTTTCGCTTTAATATTACTTGCTCATGGTCAGGTAGTTTGGGTTTTAATTTAGTATCATTTAGGGGTAAAGTTTCCCTAAGTTTTCTACCCATTAATAATTCAGAGAGGGTGTTACCACATGGCAGTGGTGTATTTCTGTAGGCTAACAGTCCCAAATTAAAATCTTCACATTTCTTCATTAAATTTTTCTCCAATTGTACAGCCCGTTTTGAGCAACCATTACTTTGTGGATATTTAGGGCTGCTTATGATATGTTTGAAATCATATGATTTTACAAATTCTCTAAAAATGTAACTGTCAAACTGCGGACCTCCATCAGAATATAAAATTTTAGGGATTCCAAAACGTGAAAATACTTCCTTCAACTTTTCTATGACGTGCTCACTTTTAGTTTTGTTTAGTATTATAACTACTTCGAGTAAACATCTTGTACCACTATATAAGTGACATTTTTATACATGAATAGGTCAGTAGCTACATGTTCAAACGGTAATACTGGTAAGTTTCTGATAGTCATAAAATCGGTTTCTTAATTTTTATTTTTGAGGCATCCAAGGCAATTTGAATTTTTTCTTCATATGTGGCCACCAAACTGCATTTTTAGCTCGAAATTTACAACTGTTTATTCCCTGATGTCCAATATGTATGTTTTTTAATGTTTCTTTGTATAGAGATGGTGGGATAATTATTGCATCCTTGTAATACAGGGTGTCCTTGTAATATGTTATGTCTTTTTTATATTTAAAATATTTCTGACAATCTTCAGTAACTTTCTTTTATCTGGCCATCCTTTTTCAACATATTATCCTAATTTCATAAATTCTCTTTTTTGTGCTTCAGTGATTCGTTTCTCAGATGTTTTTAGATCGTCTTCTAATAATTGTTCATTTATAACATTAACATGGAAAATTACTTCTTCTTCTAAGACATCTTTATCTTTCTCTCCTTCTGGTAAAGGTCTTCTAGAAAGTGTGTCTGGGATACGAAAAGATTTTCCAAGTACGTGCTCGATTTCATATGTAAATCTTGTTAATCGAAGTCTAAATCGTTGAAGTCTTAAGGTGAGGTCATTGATTGGTTTTTCCTTTAAGATACTGAGTAAAGGCAAATGGTCATTTTGTATAGTGAAGGATTTACCAAGCAGATATTTTTCTAGCCTCTCACATACCCAGGTAACTGCAAATGCCTCTTTTTCTATCTGAGCGTAGCGCTGCTCTGTTTCACTAAGACTTTCGAACAATATATTACTGGAGCCCACCTACCATCCAATTGCAATTGCTCTAAACAACCACCAATGCCATAAGAACTAGAATCAGCCAAAATTCTGGTTTTTGCACTGACATCATACATTTCTAAAACAGGTGCAGTCATCACTAGTGTTTTTAGTTTATTAAGACAATGTAGATGCTGTTGGTGAAATATAAAAACAACATTTTGTAAGGGTAAAACCGTGTTTTATTACGAATAAAGAACATAGCCTAACATCACCATTCAACAATCCCCTTTTTAACATTTGACATTCGACATCCCACCGATAATCGCACAGGACCGTACTCGATTTATTATCATCGTACAATATTAAAATGTAACTCACTTCGCAACGGAGAGGTATTCTATTTGTTCTAACACTTTAGAGGGTTAATAATTAAATAGTGAACAAGCAATAAAACAGGGAATGGATTAGAAATTTCAACACACAAATTTATTAACAAATCCAAAAGTCATACTTACAAAAAAATTCATAACACCTTCAAAACGTAATAGAAAAACCTACCAGGCCAACTTGCCTGGGAGGGAGATGTGTTTCTTGCTCTACATTGGAAGCAACCCCAAAATCAACTAACTGCCACATACCTCTTCTAACATTTCCATAGTTTTTCATTAGTCAGCATTTGACAGTGCTATCCAGGTCATTGCTTGGGTTATTGAATAATTAATGCTGAATATTAAAATCATAATTATGAGCTATATATTATTATGTTTAAATAAAATTCATATACAGGATGTTTCACCAAGTTTCTAAAATTGCCAATACTGGTATTAAATTAGTTAATATCTTGCTACTCGACAATATTGTCACTACAACGGCTGAACACTTTAACCATTCATTAAACATGACACGCACTTGAAATTATTCCTTTGGCCGTACTTATAAACAAAACACCAGTTAATTAGCAACATGTTATTGTCGGTTATCTTCCAAAAAGTATACATCAGAGTACATCCTCTACAGGACGACCCTCCGGATATGGCCTGCTAATGACGCTCGGAGGCATCATCCGCGCTGGCCGGCAGAATTTATAATCGAGAGTTACTCTTTATATCTCTGTTATATTATATTAGTAGATTCATTGCCAGACTACGGTGGTTATCACTGACACTACCAGTTATAGCCAGCTGGCCATATGCATCGGCGCAATGTGTTCTGGAGTCATAAAGGCGATAAATTGTGGAACTTGGAGGAAAAACAATTTGTTGTAATAAAAAGTGGTTTATTATTGATGGTATATTTACAAAAAAGAAAACGATCGTTTTTAATCTTATAAGGAGTTTCTGTAATCAAAACATCTTAATTATTAATATTTATATGATTTACAAATGTAATATCTTTTCTATGTTCTAATGTTTTCAATGGCGAACATATTCCCTCACTCAATTTAGCTAGTTTAGTCTCTCCATACACATTTGCAAAAATTTGGTAATAAATATATTCCCATTTTTATTGGTCCTCATTTTCCATATGGTTTTTCGAGGGTTTCAGAGTGAGTAAATCTGGGTCTATTGGAAATATCACTGCGTGCAGGCGACATTAGAGTTAAATTTCCATCCATTTGGTCACTTAGGTTGTCACCTAATAAAATATTCTCCTCCATTAGGCTGGATTGTAAGGAATTCGTTATTCTATCTGAAAAAAAAAAACAATTTATTTTATATACGTGTTGTAAATTTCACCGATCATTTATTTCTTGCTGAGCATTTATAAAATTTTTCGTATTTTTGTGCTTAATTTCACCTTTTAGATTTTGGATTTAATCACAGCCATTTTTTTTGCCAAAAACATCCCTTGAATGGAGTAAAACTATGGTAATAATGTAATTACTCTTAATGAAGCGTGAGAAATGGTAGATATTTTAGTCTAGAGAAGAAAATATGCACTCAAATCATAGTAAGCTATTTCTATCATTTAAACCAAAATTCACCCTTAGGGGGAGGGGGTGAAAAACTACTCCTGAAAGTGAGTTTAAATACCATGTACAAAGGACAAATTCTTGTAGCTCTTGAGAGAAAATATCTGAATCTGGTGACAACCAGACATTACTACTCTTAAAGGGTTGAGACTCACCCCTATAGGGGTGTAAAAACCACTTCCACCTATGGAGGTATCTAATAAGTTTCAATAACGACGAAAAAAGTTCAGGCTTTTGTGGTTTTAGGCAGGGTGAACAAGTATTTGTCCATCCTCCCTGAGACTACAAAAGCTTGTATGTTTTTTCTCAGATGCTAGAACTTCTAAGATCTATCAATCCCAGGGGATAGTTCCCCCTCCTAGGGATGATTTTCAACCTTATTAGGAAGATGATCGGGTTTGTCTTGAATGTTTGGCACAATGAGATAAAAGTACTTGATACTTTCCGAATTTCAATAACACCAATGTGCATCATTAGAGCTTAGGGGTAGTTTCTACCACCCTCTAAGGGTAGTTTATAGTCATATATCGGTAGTTCAAGTGTTTCCACTAATTGTAATTCATTATACAATTTTTTAAACTTTTTTAATTTTAAACAGTATAATAATATCTTAAATAATAGTAACAGGATGTTAGACCTCGTTATTTCCAACTGCGAATGTAATGTATTTGATCATCTGATATATTACTTCCTCCAGACTAGCACCATTCAGTTCTTGTCATTGAAACTTACATTTAATAAAAAAAGATAAAGAATTTCCACAAAAGAGCAATGAAGGTGTTAATTTTAAAAAAGCAAACTTCTCAGCACTATACCAAGAATTAGCCTCTACTAATTGGTCCTCTCTAGCACAACACACTTGTGTCAATGAGGCAGTCAGTGAATTATATGACATACTAAACACAATTTCTATTAAGCATGTATCTAAAAAAATTATTACACATAAACATTATCCACCATGATTTGACAGATAATTAATATCTGATGTAAAACAAAAAATGTGTACCTGGAAAAACACCGTTATCTCGTACACATGATAATTATAATAATTTTGACAGTTTAAGGTCTACTGTAAAAAATAAAGTTAGTAGAGCCTATAAAAAATATGTCTCCAATGCTAAATCTAATATTAAGATTGATCCTAAGAAATTCTGGTCTTTTATTAGTGCCAAAAGGGCAAAGTAGCAAAAACAATAAGCACTCAAGCATGTCAAACTGATAATATTATAAAAAAAAGATCAGTCTAAATTACTCATAGATGTTGAAAGATTGCATACTCAGTGGTGTAGAAAAGGGGAATGAAATGTAAGAACATAATAAAATAAATGCTGTAACTGTAAACAGACAATCGCCCAACAAAATTCTGTGTAATAATAACGACCTACACAAAAAAGGCGCATACAAGCAATAAAAAGAAAAATAGAGTTATTCTATTATCTGATGAACCTGGAAAAAAAGATCAAATATAAGCTTAGAAGCCACCTTATGAAAGAATCACATTTGATGTCTATTATAAAGCCTTCTGCAAATATGAGTAATGTAATTGAAAATATTGAGGCTTTCACTAAGGACTATAATAGCAGGGAAAAATGATCTTCATAAAAAAACGTTTCCCATTTTTCAGATATACAGGGTGAGTCAGTTTTTTTGTAGACAAACTTTAACAGGAGATAGAACACATGTTTTTAAAAAGAAAAGTTCCTATAAACATATGTCGTAGAACGCTTCGTTTCCGAGATACAGGGTGTTGAATATAATTTTTTTTTCTCGAATTTTCATTATAACATAAACGAATGCTTAGATTTTTTTCCATGTTTGGGGGATAATGCCTATTAATTAAGGGGCATAAAACAAGCGATAAGAATGTTCAAAAACTTGCACAGTGGCGGAGTGGAGGGGGTGCTCAACCCCTTTTTTTAAACAGAACTTCTACACCAATGACTATTTTTTAAAAAACTGTTATTTTCATTATCTACATGCAGTTTAACAAAAATAATGTCCTTCTTCCGTTTCGGAAATTCCCTGTGCATTTCCGAGTTATTTTGATTTTTAGTGTATGATGTGGTACCAAATTAAGTAATTTATTTATTATCAATTATCGGCTAAATATTTAATTCTTTCAACGAAACCTACCTAAATATGGTTTGTTAAAAATTCTAAAAAGCCGAAATCTCTTATTCTTTATCTCTTTCCAATGTAGTCAAAATAAATATTTGTTATATCAAACCATACTCAAATACAATACATACAAATACATACTTAAAAAATTCGAGAAAAAAAAAATTATATTCAACACCCTGTATCTCGGAAACGAAGCGTTCTACAACATATGAACTTTTCTTTTTAAAAACATGTGTTCTATCTCCTGTTAAAGTTTGTCTACAAAAAAACTGACTCACCCTGTATAAATGAGAAACTTAAAAAATGTTGCAGGACCAATATAATATTGTAACGGCCCAACCCCCTCATATATTTAATTTCTATTTTCTGTTATCCTGGTCACGGCACCAGTGTAACCAACCCCCCTCGTATTATTTATTATTTAATTTTATTCCCCTTTTTCTAAGTCTCACCGGTCGTGAAGCGACATGTAATACTGATTTAATTAATTGGCCTTTTTCGTGGTCTAGTTTTAGTGGTAGGACCCCAAATTTGTTGTGTTATTGTAACCTCACAGGTACGTTTATAAAGTTTGGTATTACTTTATTTCATTTATAAGATTTAATTTGCTTTAATTTAATTGGTATACCTGTAGCAATTATTATGACCCTTTACCTGCACTGCACTGATATCTGTTTTTTAAAAAAGTACTAAGTATAAAATTTGACTGTTTATTATTACTAATGTGCTTAGAATATACTTTTGTACCTGAAAGTAGAAATAAGTCAAGGAAACTCAAATACCGTTTGCACACCTTTTATTTCTATACTGAGACAACTGTCTATAAGAAATAGATTACAAAACTTACATGAACAAAACCTTGTTACATGTACGGTGGACAACGGTCCACGAAAAAATACATAGCTATTTAGCTAGTTGAACCTGCAATGTAACCAAACCTGGTTACATGCGCGGAAACTTCCGCTTCGTAGTTTAAATGACATATGAAGAACTCTACATATGGGTGCAAGAGAAACTTCCCTTGTATGTGGCACCAGAGTGTCTCCTATCACATGAACCGGCCAGAGGCCGACAACCATGCCTTGTTATTTAATTCGCGGGCTGGTGCTACCATAAAACAGTACCACAAACACAACTGACGCTGGCCAATGAAGATTCGATGCATATGCGGAACCCCGACATATGACGAGCAACTGCCCGTATTATTTTGGGCTGTCGAATGCAGGCCACCAATCAAGGTTTAAACCAACCTGAAACGAACTACCCGTAGATTTGTTAATTTGGCCGACGCCGCTTGTGTTGTGGCACGCTTATGGGAGTGGTAGCCATAAATCATTAATCGGTGTATACTGGTTGGCTGGACCCGGACCCCTGCCGGGAGACAAGGTCCATGTTCAGACAACCGCATGTTTTTGTTGTCGGCGCCTCACCGTCTCACCCGACAGCGGCACTCTGATCCCCATATGGGTAATGCACTTTGATGAAGTTACAAATATTGCAGATTCAACTGGACATTAATTTTTTTGGTATATTATCTTATTTAAACCTGACTTTAAAAATAAAGGAAAAGTTCCAACCACTATCGGAATTATTATTGACTGTTCTAATTATTAGTAAACATGTAATCAGCAGTGCATTATAACAAAAAAAACCCTATCTGTAAATCATGTGGTACTACCGGACAGCTATTGTACCTAAAAACCGTGAAACCCAGCATATAAAGTCGTACTTTGATTAGCGTTGCCAATTTACTCGGAACAAAGAAATTGAATTATTTCATGACTTTTAGTGGACTCGAGTACGTAGCAAATGGCAACGCAGTATAATAATTATTTAGGTGCCATCCTTACCAATTCTGGTATACACGGAGAGTTCCGCGGGGCCCACTCCCCCGGATTCCTGAGTAACGCCTGAGTTACTCGCCTCCATGTCGACGGCGGTGTCGGTGGCTAGCGTACGCTAATGCAGCGCGGCTCCCAATGCTAGTTATAACTGCAAGACACGGCCACTCTCTTATTTCTCGACTCCGCAGAACAAAAGCATATGCTTGTGGCTGTCAGAGTCGACCTGGTGCACAGCTAGATTACAGAGTCGTACAAACTCTTCGTACCCGATTCTTTCGAACCAAAGCTACACGCTTGGGGGTAGTCAGATGTGGGGCACGAGTCTGCCACATAGAACTGGACAATCTCTTCGTAGCCGGTTCGTTAGAACAAAAGCGTATCGCTTGGGGCTGTCAGAGATGTGACCACGATCGTACGCTGCCTCGCGTATTTATATAATTTCCCGTGAGTGAAGTCGTTGTCCAAGCCTGCAAGCTAGACGGAGATAGCCAAACGCTCCGTTTTGCTTCTCTCACGACATTAAATTTACAATGTATTTAGGTGAGAATGACTCTATGTTTACAGCCTTTGCCTATTCCTAGTAAAACTCTTACAACCCTACGTGTTTACGTTGGTTTGTTTATGTTCTCTTCTCGGCTGGAGAATACTTTGAGATTTTGTAGTTTTGTCAACGTTTTAAAATATTAAATGATTACTGTGTGTTCTTTTACTTAGCTAAATAATTTAGACTCTATAGTTTGAATGCATACGTTTTCTGCCAATATTATAAGAAAATGATTTAACCCTTTTCATGTACTAATTAATTTGGAATTTAATGATATAAATGCTTGGAAATAATTTAGTTTTCTGCAAAAATTATAGGAAATTTATTCGCAATGAAGCAGGCCAGGGTTGGGATGCTTCAATATTTACATCTGCCCATATACTAGAAGTCACATTTTAAAACAACACATTTATAAGTTAAATGCATATATTTAAGAATTAAACAGGATAACAGAAGGTGAAATGTTATATTACGAAATTAATAATGAGAAATATGTTATTAATGACAACATTATTTCTAACGATCTGTTTAACTTAATTATCAGTAAACGAAATGCTGGATCAAAATCGTTAATTTTTGTAAAAGAAAACGAATCACTAGTCCTCTGATAGAAAAACAGAAGAAATTAGTAATTAATGTCGATGAAGCAGCAGATGATGAAAGCACTATAGTTGTTAGTAGAGCTGATGTAGAAGAATCAGCCATTAATAAGAACAACGAAGATGACGAAAACACTAAAGACGCTGATGATAGTAATAGTATGAGACATGAGGATTTGCAGATAGTTCAAGTAGTTGCATTCGATTTATCTACAGATACTGATAGGCAAGAACATTTTTTATATCCCAGACTAAGTCAGCTTTGCCTAGAACCCTAGATGGCGTTGTAGGTGAAAAACTTTCTTATAGGAATATAGAAGATGAGAAAACTAATGAAGTCCAATCTAAAATATTATTATGCAATGTTCATGTTCAGAGTTTGCTAAACAAGATTGATGCGATTGAGTTATTTGGTCAATCGGAAGAAGTAGACATAATATGTATCACAGAACATTGGATACAATGTAAGAATATAAATAATATAGTAGTACCCGGTTACAAAATATTTCTTATTTCTCCAGAACCGTTCGTATACATGGAGGTTCTTTGATACTATGTAATAGCTTTATTTCTGAAAATGCTTCAGAATTATTAAAATTAAAAAAATTGTCGGTTGAGTGTCATGTAGAAATGAGTGGCATAATGTACAAAGGCATTGTTTGTGTAGGGAAGGCCCCCAAAGTCCGTCCCCTTATGTAACTGTTTAGTGTGGGTGGGTGTGTGCTGGTCCCCCGGCTGGGGTTGGGTTTTTGCCCAATATTGTGGGTGGGGTGGCCCCCCCCCCGCCGGGGGGGTGGGTGGGGTGTGGTGTGGCCTTTCCTCCCCCCGGCGTGGGGGGGGGTCGGCGTTTGCCTGGGGGGGGGTTTTTTGGGCGGTGGTGGTTGGGTGGGTGGCCCGTTTTTTGGGCTGTTTGGGTTTTGTGGTTTTTGCTCTTTTTTTCTTTTAGTTTCTTTGCTCTCCTTTTCTTTGGGTTTTTTTGTTTCCCCCGCCCTTGGTGGGGTTTTCCCCGTTGGTCTTGCCCCTTCTGGGGGTTGGCTTTGCGGCCGGTTGGGGTGGGGGTCTTTGCGTGCTTGTTGGTTTTCCCCAGTTTTGGTTGTGGTGCGGTGGGTGGTGGTGCCCCCCCCCCCCCGCCTGGGGGGTGCGCTGTTCGTTGGCCCCCCCCCCCGGGTGGGGGGGTGTGGGGGCCGGTCCCCCCTTCTTGTTCTTGCCCCCTTGTTTTTGGGGTTTCTGGGGGTTCCCTTCCCTTTTTGGGGTTGGGGGGTGGGGGGGGGGGGGTTTTTTTGGTGCTTGGTTTTTTGTTTTTTTTTTTTTTTTTTTGCGTGTTTGGTGTTTTTTTTCCCGCCCTGGCCCCCCGTTCCTTGGCGTTGGGCCCCGCCCGCCGGGGGGTTGCGTGGGTGGCTTGGTTTGTGGGTTTCCCCCCCCCTCGTCTGTTGTTGTGTGGTCCGGCTCCTGTTCCCCCGGGGTTTTGGGGGGGTTTTTGCTCCTCCTCTTTCTGCCTTCCGTTGGTTGGTTTTTTTTCCCTCCTCCTCTCTTTCTGGGGGGGGGGTGTTGGGGGTGGGGTTTGGCTTTTTGGGTTTTGTTTTTTTTGTTTGCGGGGGGGTTCCCCGGGTGTTGTGTTTTTCTTTTTCTTTCCGCCCCTCTTCCGCCCCCTGTTTTTTGTTTTCGGCTTTTTTTTTGCCGCTTTTTTTTTTGTTGTGGGTGGGGGTCCGTGTGGCCCCCCCCTCCCGCCCTCCGCCGGCTTTTTTTTGTTGTTGTTTTTTTTTTTTTTTTTTTCCCCTTTTTTTTTTTTTTTTTTTTTTTTTGTTTTTTTTTGTGTGTTTTTTTGTTCTCTCGCTGTTGTTGTCCTTTTCTTTTTTTTTGTTTTTGTTTTTCTCCCCCGCGGGGCGGGTGTTTTTGTTTTTGTTTGTCTTTTTTTCCCCCCCGCTTTGGTGGCGCTCGGCGTTTTTCGCCCGGGCCGTGTTTTTGTTGTTGTTTGTTTTGTTGGGGGTGCCCCGTTTTGGGTTGTTTGTGTTTTTTGGTTTTTTTTTTTTTTTCTTTTTTTTTTTTGTTCCTCCTTTTTGGGTTTTTTTTTTTTGCCTTCCCCTTGTTTTTTTTCTCGTTTTTTTTGCCCTTTTTGGTGTGTTTGTTTTTCCGCCCGGTTGGTTTGTTTTTTTTTGGCCGTTTTTGTTGTTTTTTCTTGTTTTTGTTTTGGTCCGTTGTTTTTTGTTCCCGCCCCTCTCCTTTTGGGTCCGCTGTTCTTTTGCCTTCCTTCCGTGTGGGGGGTTTTGGGGGTGTTTTTTTTTTTTTTTTTGCCCCCTTGTTTTTGTGTTTTTTGGCTGTTCCCTTCCGTTTTGGTGTTGTGGTTGGGGGGGGGGTTTTTTTGTTTGTTGGCTTTTTGTGTTTTTTTTTTTTTTTTTCTGTGTGTTTTTTTTTTTTTTTCCGCCCCCCCCCTTTTCCGTTCCTTGTGGGGCTCCGCCGCGGGGGGGTTGCGCCCCGGCCGCCCCGGTTTGGGCCCCCCCCCCCCCGGTCTGTTGCTGTGCCCCGGCCCCCGCCCCCCCGGGGGTTTTGGGGGGGTCTGTGGGGCCCCCCCCCCCCCCCGCCCCCCGTGGGTCGGCTTTTTTCCGCCCCCCCCCCCCCCCCCCCGGCGGGGGGGTGTTGGGGGGGGGGTGGGGTGGTTGGGGGGGGGTGGCGTGGTCGCCCCGGGGGCGTTCCCCGGGTGCTGCTTGGTTCCCCCCCCCCCCCCCCCCCCCCCCCCCCCCCCCCCTCCTCTTCCCCCCCTCTTTTTCGCGGCCGGTTGGTGTCTGTGGGTTGCCCCCCCGACCCTCTCTCTCCGGTATATAGAAGTGGTTGTAAATCGGGGGGGGTCTTCGGCGGGGGGGGGGGCCCCTGCGCCCGGGGGGTTTTGGTTTGTGGGGTTTTTTTTTTTTTCTTTTCGGGCGCCTTGCGTTGGTTGCGTTTTTTTTTTTTGGTTTGTTTTTTGTGTTTTTGTTGCTGTTTTTTTTTTGGGGGGCCTTGGCCCTGGTTTTGGCGCTTTTTGGTGGGTTGTGCTTTGGGGGGGGTTTGTTTTGTGGTTTTGTTTTTGCTGTTGGGGGTTGTTTTTTGTGTTTTTTTTTTGTTGTTTTTTTTTTTTTTCTCCGCTTTGGTTTGGTTTTTTTTTGTGGGGGGTTTTTGTGTTGTTTGTGGGGTTGGGTTGTGTGTTTTTTTTTGGGGGTTTGGGGGTTTTTTTTTTTTTTGTTTGGGTTTTTTTTTTTTTTTTTTTTTTGTGGGGTGGGGGGGGGGGGCGGGTGGGGTTTTTTTTTTTTTTTCTATTTATATGTGTGTACCGAGTTGAATTTTTTTTTGAACAAATAGGTTAGACAAAATAGTCATTAGGGTTATAAATTCAAATTTTTGATTTTATTCATATAATTTTATTTATTTATTTATATGTATGTATGTATGTATCAATATGTATTTACATTTATACTTTGATATTGTTTTATATTGACATCATATTTATTTTGTTTCATATTTTATGTTGACTTGCCAAATATACATTATGAATCTTTTTTATTGGTGAATAAATATTTTATTCTATTCTATTCTAAATAATTTTCAATATGGAAATGCTTACCTGCGATTAAGATAGTTTCATTTATTCTATCGTTAAGATGACTGTCGAGAGAGCAACTTTGCTCATTATTAATCGTTTGGTTATCCATATTAACTGAAGATGAGTGGTTTGGAAAAGATATGGGCCATTCCAAACCCAGAAATAAGTTCGCTGGGTTACTTTGATCTGTTCCGGAAAAATTCAGCAATGGGCTTTCAAGAGGAGTCGAACATGCTAAAAAGAAAGTTTTTCTTTTTTACGATATACCACAGCTGGGATTATTCTATTTCTCTACTAATAGGGCAAGCACTAAGTAGAAGATTTAATGTTTCATGACAACTGTTTGCTTATTTGCACAAAATATGTTTTATTAAAACTAAATGATGGTTTTTCGAATCCTGGCATGAATTTAACAATAGTTGGTGGTGAGAGGCACCTCCAAAAGTAAACATCCATAAAACAACCCGTAATATTTGACACATCATCATTTATAAAGTGTATCGACTATATCTTACCTACCGGGCAAACTTATGGGTATATTAATACTGGCTGTTGGTACGTTCATATTCTTGTTTATAGATTTCTCCTGTTTCCTCCATTTTGCCCTTCGATTCTGAAACCACACTTGCACTCTAGCTTCCGTCAGGTCGATCCTTAAGGCTAACTCTTCTCGAAAGAATACATCAGGATAATGCGTCTTGTGAAAAGCTCGTTCTAATTCTTCCAATTGATAATTTGAGAAGGTCGTCCTAAAAACCACATATACTAAATGTCGCTAAAGAAAAACTAAAAACCAAAAAGAGATGAGAGTTGAATGACATCTTAAAATATAAAACTGTGTTGCATATCTAATTGACAAATTTCCCATTTCTTTCAGCATATTTCAACAATTCTACATCTGAACATTATTTATGTTTATGATTAAAAGAGAGACGTTGAAGTGCATGTCTCTAACGTATTATAATAAGCCAGCATTTCCACTGAATAAAATATGGCATGAAATAAATAGCAATGAATAATAACACCCGTCTCACATTATTTTTAAAATATGTGACAATGCTACATCTTTCACGTGTATTCTGGCTGTTTGTCTTTGTTTAACTTGTTCAAAATAACGATATGTACTCCGTGGCACAATTCTACCTGGTGTCATTTCTCGGCACTATTTGAATACAGCAATGTTGCGTCAGTTAAGCACTTGGAGCGAGCTTTCATTAATGATAAATTTTGGTGATTGTGCTAGTTTATGGTGTATTTACTTATAGGCAAGTTTTTCTGTGATTGTGATATATTATTTGTATTGTGTTGAATGTGAACAAGTGAGAGTGCAATTTATTTGTCATATTTCATCGATAATAACCTTATCTGGAGTGCGTTTTAGCGATTTTATAATGAATTCGTTTTTTGCGAAAAGAACAAATCAATAAATAATAGAAATAGTACAGGCCCAATGTTAGAACCTTGCGGCACTCCGGAAGTGGCTAAATATATTGACGATTTATATCCATTGTAGAATATAAATTGTTATCTGCCTGTTAGATATGATTGAAGGTAATTAATAGATTTAAATTAAATCCATACTTTGCTAATTTCTGTAAGAGTAATAGATGCGATAGAAGTCTTTGGTAAAATCGGTATACAAAGCGTCTATCTGTCCTCGTTCGTCTAGAATATTAGAAACTGTTTGACTGAATTACTAAGTTCGTAGTAGTTGATCTGTTAGATACAAAGCCATGCTGGTCTACTGACAATATGTTTTTAGTGGACATATAGAAACGATTCTATAAAATGATTTCAAGAACTTTTGCAAAATTACACAAAAGAGAAATTTGTCTGTAATTGCTTATATTTGACGTATCGCCTGTTTTAAAAATCGGAAACGCCTTTGCCACCTTCCATCGGTTGGGAAAAATGGATGTTTTTATTGAAATATTAAACAGAATTAAAGGCGGTGTTAAGAATGCATTGGCACAATCTTCACCAAAAAGGATGGTATAAGGTCTGGGCCGGATGTAATTTTGTTCTTTAACTTTTTTATAGCATCTTGAATTTCTAACATCGAAATGTTTGTAATACTGAAAAGTTCAAAGTTATTATTGCCTATAGTCACGTGATTGTCTTGTGTATCACATGGAACGGTATATACTGAACTAAAAAACTTCACAAATATGTTTACAATATCTTGTGGATTATCGTAGTTATTATCCTTATATGACATTTTACCAGGTATTCGTGTTTGTTGCCGGTTTGATTGTGCAAATATCTTTGGATCCGATGATATTGAGGACAATATTAGAGAGGTAGCTTTGATATTCTAAACCTGTCTGTTGTTTTATTAAAGTTCTAAGTCTTTTAAAATGTTCTAAATGATGATAATAGTTTGTTTTTTTTACTTACGGAAATGCTTATCTTTTTGTTTAATATTATTTATTATTTCGCTAGTGTACCATGTTGGATAAGTCCTTTTATAAAATTTAATTTCAGGTACATACCAAAATACTGCACAATTTAATGTAAAATGCTTCAATGGCTAAATTAACAACCGAAAAATTTTGTAAATAGTACCAATCCGTTTCTAAAAGAGCATTATATAGGGCTGGATAATTAGTTTTCTTAAAGTTATAGGTTTTTTGATCATTAAGAGATGCAAAGTTTGTACATTTTGGGGGAAGTTGTATTTTAATGAAAAGAGCTGGGTGAAAAGTGTCCTCATGTATTAATGGTGCATTATCTCGAGAAATCTCACATGTTAGGTTTGAGAAAACAAGATCAAGTAAACGACCTAAATTGTTAAATATTCCGTTATGTTGTTGTATAAGTTTGCAAAATTGGGAATTAGATTGGTTTTCTTATCATTACTATCATTGTGAACATAGTGGGATATTTAAAATCTCCCAAAACGAGTATTTTTGTATTTAAAATAAAATCTATTTGTTCCAGTGCTTCAAAAAATAATTCATATTGGTCTGAGTTAGTACTAGGTGGTATATAAATAACAAAAATATAAATAGTTATAAATTGAAATTGACATTTACAGCACAAAATATCAATTGTAGGAGATGAAGCTGAAAAATATGGTAGTTCAATTTTTTCTGACCTTAATTCATTTTTACATGCTAGAAGTACACCTCCACCTGTTGTATACTCTGTGATCTGTAATTTCCTGTCGCTTCTGTATACGTTGTATATTTCAGGGAACAGTTCAATACTTAACACTTCCTCCTGTATCCAGGTTTCTGTTATGGCGATCAAGTCAAATTCGCCTTGTGCAACAGATGGGTAGAATTGCTGGATTTTGCTGTTATATCCTCTTAAATTTTGGTAACTACAAGTCAGTTCTTGGGTGTTTTTGGGCGTTATTAGTTTAAATGATCGGTAATAATTCTTGGGATGCCATTTACGTATTTGATTCTACAGTTATTTTCTCCTGAATTTTGTCGCTTCGATTAATTCTTCTTTAATGGTTTTGTAGTAAGACTGTTGCCTAGGAGTTCGATCAAGTGCGACAGATATGTGTTTGTATAGGCGATTGGCTTTGAGGTTTCTTGCTTTACCAATAACGTTTCCCACAACTTGTTCATCTGCCACCGTTATTTTCTAGATTTTTCTTCTTAATTTTTCCCCCTCCTTTTTGTTTTTATTCCTTGCTTTTTTCCCCCCCAGGTGGGGGGAGGGGGGGCCCCCCCATTTGTTTTTTCCCTTTCCTTTTTTTTCCCCCGGGGAGGGGCCGGGCCCTTTTCCCCCCCCCCCCAAAATTTTTGTTGGTTTTTCCCCCCCCCCGCCCCCCCCCCCCCCCCCCCCCCCCCCCCCCCTTTGGCGTGTTTCCTGTGTCCCTTCTGTTTTTGTGGCTTTTTTTTTTTTTTTTTTTTTTGTTTTGGGGGGGGGGGGGGGGGGGGGGGGGGGGGGGGGGGGGGGGGGGGGGGGGGGGGGGGGGGGGGGGGGGGGGGGGGTGGGGGGGGGGGGGGGGGGGTTTAAAAAAAAGGGGGGGGGGGGGGGGGGCCCCCCTTTTGGTTGGGGGGGGGGGGGGGGGGGAAGAAAAAAAAAAACATTTTGTGTTTTTGTTTTTTTTTTTTTTGGGGGGGAGTTTTTTTTTTTTTTTTTTTTTTTTTTTTTTTTTTGGGATGGGGGGGGGGTTTTTTTCCTTCTCCCTCTTTGTGGGGTGTGTGGGTGGTTCACAAGATTTTCCTGTAAGCTAATAATTAATGATCTTAGCACTTTCAGATCATTTCCAAAAGCTCCACAATTTATGCAAGACCAATCATATCCTTTATTTGCATTAATGGTCCTAACTTCAGCTGATGTGTTTTTAAAAGTTTTCTTACATACCGAGCACTGTAACATCAAATGTTTTTCATGCCATTCTTGCTTTTATCCAGTTTGTACAGGAAGCCTTTAAAAATGGGCAGTACTTGTAATCAACTTTTGTTGACCTAAGTAAGGCCTTTGATTGTGTCTCTCATGAGACATTTCTAAATAAACTCAAATATCTCAATTTTAGGCATACAGTCATATTTTCAAAAACGTGAACAATATGTGTCAATAAATAACAAAAAATCTAATAAACTCATTTAATATGGAGTTTCTCAGGACTCAGTTTTGGGACCGCTACCAAAGAGAATACAAGGATAAGAGAGACCAAGTAATATAAACTTTTTAAATAATAGTATTAAACAGTGTTGCCAGATAGTAAATTCAGTTTTCAATAACTAACAAATATTAAAGAAGAATAAATATAAAAACAGTTTCTTCAAGAAACAATCAAAGCTTTGTAATCTTTTTTATATGATGTTAATTATAACCATTAAAAAATATAAAAATATAAGCAACTTTGTTAACTGAATTGTTTTGTTAAAGTAGGGAAGTGTAAATTTTATTTCAACGTGGAAAGCTGACTACACTGTACAACATTCTTTCACATATGCTAGATGTCTCTAGCATTAAGTTTCTTGCAATAATTTAGTAAATGCGTCTTCGAGACACAACCATTTATATATGTATTAAACCTTTCTGTGCAGTAATAGGCAAGGAGATTTCGCTATTAAATAATAGATGCCCGTTTGAATCGCGGGAATAAATTTAATTTTACCTACACTTTAAATATAAATAAATTAAATTATATTTTTTTACGGGATTATTCATAAAATAAATGAGAACATTAAGAAATAGGTCGGTAATTAACTACTTCACTTATTTAATTATAAGGAAAAGCGCACTTAAATAGGTTATTAGTTGAATCGGATACATCTTACTATTGTCATTGTTTAAACTACCTATTTGGGAAAAAATTATTTATTCAGAATATACACAGTGGGCCAAACAACCGGTACAGATTTTGCGGCCTCATATTTTCAATAATAATGATTAATGAATCAAGAAAAATGAATCTAATACTTTGGAGATTGAAAACATTTCTTATTTGAAATAACGCAAAGTTTCAATTCGATTTTATTATTTTACTTATTTGACCTTGTGAAAACGTGAGTTTTTAATAATATCGCGTGGCTTTAACGTGGAATTAAATCTGTAACAAAAGTAGTAGGTAATGACTTTTGTTTTAACAAATAAAAAAAAAAGTTGTACTTGGTTGAATACCTATTAGATATTTTGTTACCCATTTAATTTCACGTTTTAAAGCAACATGACATTATTAAAAACTCCCGCTTTCGCATGGCTTTTATTAAAGTGCAATAAAATCGAATTGAAACGTTGTATTATTGCAAATTAAGATATGTTTTCAATCTCCAAAGTCCAGTGGCGACTGGTGAATTTAGGCGGTCATATCTTATTGGAGCATAGGATCCAAGCAATACTTTGGCATAACTATCAAAAGTAAATGAAGAAGTTTTGCGGAAAAGAGATTGCGATTGAAATTTGCAAACAAAAAATTGAAAAATGTGTGTGCCTCACCAGGTTATTTTTTAAATGATTAGTAAAATATTGCGAAACATTTTTTTTCAGAATCAGGTGGAAATATAGATTTCAAATTTCATAAAAAAATATTGATTTTTTACAAAGTTGCACTTTTTGAAATTTGCACAGTGAAAAAGCAATCTAAAAGTAAAATTTCAAAACCGTAACTTTATGGAAAATCAATATTTTTTTATGAAATTTGAAATCTTTCGTTATATTTTTCACCCGATTCTGGAAAAAAATGTTTCGCAAATATTTTAAAAAGCGTTTAAAGAATAACCTGGTGAGGACACACAGTTTTTTAATTTTTTTTTCGCAAATTTTTACTCGCAATTTTTTTTCTGCAAAATTTTATTTGTTTAGTTTTGTCAGTTATGGCTTAAAGTATTACTTGGATCCCATGCTCCAGTACTAAGACATACCTACATTTTATCAGCCGCCAAAAGTATTTAATTTTTCGAAGAAATATTATTTGTAACATTAGTATACATAAATATTTATCAGTTCTATCACTAAAGAATCTTAACGCAACAATCTTTATACCTACACGAGTAATGCATGTAGTAGATTTATTTTTATTCTCTTTGTCCCAGAGCTGTACCTGTACTTATGAAATATACTTATACAAAGTATTTAAATACTTTTTTGTTGTACTCGTAATTGTACTTAAATACATTTAAGTTTTCCAAGTAATTGTAATTATACTTAAGTACAATTAGTATAATGTACGTGTACTTATATTTATCTTAATAATTTTTCACAATTACAATTACTTTTCCATAAATACAATTAATTTTCGATAAATACAAGTACTTTTATAAGTACAGTTACTTTCAAATAAATACAAGTATCTTAGAAAGGAAAAATCTTAAAATCTGAACAAGTTCTGTTATTTATCTCAGTTGAATTTAGGTCTCAACAGGAAAGGGTGCTGTTGTTATTCTCCTCTCAGAGTTTTACGTCCTATAGTATCGTGCTATACAAATATTGATTCTGTCATTAAGATTTTTTGTTAACAAGTAAAAAAATAATATTTTGTATTTTGGCTCTGTGGTCTAGAGGTAACGTACTTGCCTCGAAACTTCGGGGTCCCGGGTTCGATTCCCGGTCGAGGAACTGGGATTTTTCTGTGAGAGATTAATCGTAGTATACTCGGATATTGGTTGTGTGTCCATTGTCTCTCAATGTGTAGCCCTCTCCCACACAAGGTCATTCCAGGCCTTCAGGGATAAAGAGGGTTGTAATTTCATGTGGTGTTATTATTATTATTATTATTATCATTAAATAGTTTTCATATCTTTCATATTTTATTATAGCCAATCAGAGGTTCTAGTTCTACGTTTGCTTTTTAGTATAAAAATAATATTTCTAAACAATTCCTTTTAAATTTTCAACAATTTAGTATTGTTTCAGAGTTATTCATTAGTGTGAAATTTGAAACACAGAATAGAATTTTTAATTGAAAAATATTTGTATTTCTCATACCTATATAAACAAATTATTTACCATATGTCTATATGTAATGTTGTCTTTCAGGGATATGTTTTTATCCACACATTTGAATAGATATTTGGTTTCTAACTCAGACTCAATTTTGACACACGTAAAAGTCTGCCCCATTTATTTTAATTATTTTTGACATTTAAAAAAAATTAAAAATATCCCACGAATATTTTTCCGACATTTTTAATTTTTCTACGAAAAGTGCATTTTCATCATTCTATACAGGGTAGGTCAAAAACAAGTGTGTTATCTCTTATGGAATACTGTATATTTTTAAATATTTAAAAATTTATTTTACCAATTTCAAAAATAATTTTTTTTATATTTTTCAAATAATTTTTAAAATATATGGGTTTAAATAATAATGTCTGAAAACAACAATATATTTTTTTAACAAAAGCAATTTTACGAACAAAAGAATATACATTTGTTTTTCATAGAAATTATTAGATTATTAGATATATTTCATTCATTTTAACATCAGTAGGTTTATTGAAAATAATCCTGCCATTAAACAAAATATTGCGACAAAAAAATGAACATTATTGTTATATTTGTGTGACTATAAAAATTTAACATATACTTGAGATTATTAGTACAATACAGTATTGTGACTTTTTTATTTTTCAAATAAAAAAATTATTAAATTCATTAGTTGTTTATACAATTTACAATTTCCCTCATTTTTAGAGAAAGGTTTAGGAAATTACCTATATTAGATTGAAATGTATTTACTAATTGTATTTGTATTTAAATACATTTTTCGGAAAGTAATTGTACTTGTATTTAAGTACTTTTTCAAATTGAAAGTAATTGTATTTGTACTTAAATACTTTTTTCTTGTACTTAGCACAGCTCTGCTTTGTGCATGTTTATGATATTCTATTGTTAATTGTGAAATAGTAAATGCGTACAAACGGTTCATACTAATAATAAATAAATAAATTATAATTGCAATAATATCGAAATTAACAAAATTCTAAATAGGCACTGTCAAAGAAAATTAAAGGATAATAAATCTGCAGTCAGATATTAATATTGACTCAATAAAATATTTTGTGGTAAGTCAATCTTAAAAGTTTAATTTGTAAAATAAAATATAAACGTATTATTTTAAGTATTGCGTTAATAAATTATTTGGTGCCAACACGTTTTTTTAAACACCACATTTTGCAAATCTTTGCATTTAGAATTATTAATACAAATAAAAAAGACGTTAAGCTCAGTTAGGCAAGACTAGCTCTAGCCCTTATTACAATAATGTATCACATCCCAGATTTATTTACACAAATGTATTATGATAAATAATCGAGGCTCAGTAAAAACTAATGCCAGTGTTTCTTTACGCAATAATATCATTAAATTAAATCTGAAGATGTTATAAGAACAGTTAGGCAACGCCAGTCCTGGAGCACAACTAGAATTGTCGTAAATATACAAAAATTCCTCACAATCAGTAAAAAGACTTGTACCAGCGTTTGCCAGCGTCACACGATTCATTCATTAGAATGAGGCACCAACAGGGTTAAAATTTTATAGGGTAATTTAAAACACATTACAGATCTCGTTGATCGATAGTTGGATATTTCAGCTATTATTGTGGAGAGGGCTCTCCGCAAAATATCCACGAAACTGTAAAAATGATTGCAATATATCTGGACATTTAAATGGAATGCACTTGCAAGTGGTGCTCACTACTTTTAGAATGCATAAAATTCCTTTACTTTTTAAGTACAGGACGGTTTCTCTTATCCTTCTATTCTCTTTGCCGCTACTATTCTTAATTTATGTTAATGACCTTCCATCACATATAACAAACGGTGAATAAGTTCTGTTTGCTGATGACACAACTCCTATTTGTAAAAATTTAAATCTAAACCGTGTATTAGATATAGGAAAGGAGGCATAATCAAAAGCAGAGAACTGGTTTATGGCAAACAAACTTACTCTAAATTCTACCAAAACAAGTCATATACTTCTAACATTAAGAAAATATCCTGTGGTAGATGAAACTTAAAATAAGATTAAATTCCGTGATGATTGACCTAAAACTTAGTTGAGTTGAACATGGCAATATGGTCGTAAAAATGCTTACTAGTTATATATATCTTTTAAGAAACCTTTTTTTGTGAAGTATCAGCTACTGTATTGAGAGCAGCATACTTTGCTTTATGTGACTCTCAAATAACTTATGCACTTTTAGTTTGGGGACATTCGTCATGTTGACACCGAATTTTTAAACGCCGAGCAATTAGAATAATTTCTAATATTAGTTATAGAGATGAATATTGTAAACATGCATTTATACAACAAAAAAATTCTAACTTTTTCCTGCCTTTATATTTATCAATGCCTCACGTATTTCAAATCAAATATAGATAAATTTACAAGGAAAAAATATAAAACATTCCTATAATACTAGGAAAAAATCTAATTTCAGACAACCAAGTACAAGACTCAAAAAAAAATTAAACTGGTTCGAACCACTATTGTATCAAATTATTCAATCTTTTTCCTAATTCAGTTAGATCGCTAATACTAAACAATTTCATAAAAGTCATTAAATATTACCTTGCACAAAAGACTTTTTACTCTGTCAAAGAGCACTTTCATAATAACACAGATTTAAATGTGTAACTAATATTGTTGATAGTTTGTAGAATATTATGTATTTGTCTCATGCATTTCTTTTTACACCCATCTTACTTATTGTTGTATAGAACTATTTTAACAAGTATTTACTATTTATAAGGAAAAAAAAAAAAAAAAAAATTATAGTGGCACTTGTTAGTTTGTGGATTGGATTTTTGTATGCGTGTCTTATACATTTCTTATACATTATTTTATTATTTCTTTTTATTGTACATAACTATTAGTAATGTGTTTAATTACCATGTATTTACCTATAGAACTTTGTTTTGACCTGTGTAAAATTGTTAAAATTTTTAACACCAATAATATATCTATTTATCTAAATGACTTGCTGGGATGAATTAGCATTAAATCAATCTTATTATTAACTTTGGCGGTAGTGATAGTGATGATACGGAGGATGAAATCGAATCAGAAATGGACATTTTACAAAGGTTTTAGTTATTTTCGTTATTTCAATAAAGTTTCATTTGCAAAAGTATTTTTATGTGGAAAATGGGGCTATTGGCGAACCACCCACACAAAAAAAATGGTAGGTAACTCGCCTTAAGCATTGTTATTATTGATTTTTTATGTTACCTGTTTTTATGTTTATTAATTTGTTATTGCTTTAAAAAAATGGTAATGCACCATAATGAATGGTGTGGAAATTTGCTTTTAATTAGAACACTTTCTAAGTGCAATAACTTTAATTCAGTTTGTATTTATATTTAATATGCGCTATATATAGACCTCCAAATGGAAATTTAGATATTTTCTTTAGTAATGTAACTGCTGCTTTAAATATGTGCATAAAAAAATTTGATTTCACAATATTATGTGGGGATTTAAATATTAACCTTATTGAAAATTCAGCCTCTGTAAAATTACTAAAAGATATAATTAATTCCTTTTATTTAAATATGATTACAAATGAACCTACCAGGATATTTAAAAATAAAAATGGCAGCGTTAGTTCTTCTGCGATTGACTATGTCTTAACAAACATACCCCTTGAAAACTGCAGTGCTGAGTTATATGATGCTCTACTAGCTGATCACCTTGCTCACATTCTTTCGTTTGAGGTAGATACATTAAAGTGAACTTTCAAACTCAGTGAAGCTAAATATGAGTATAAGAGAATCTTAAGTAACGAAAACAATAACAGAATTTAACAATCGTCTAAAGTCTACCGATTGGAGTTTCGTTTACCTATCGGATATAAATATATCATTTAAACGTGTAAAAATTAAAGATTTAAAATTTCAGTACAATAAAAACTGGTTAACTACGGAACTAAGAGAAGAGTCCAGTTTACTAAGAGCTTTATTTTTTAAAGCCAAAAACTCAAATAATTCTGAGATGCTCGAGACATACAAAATAAACAAAAAGATGCATAAAAAAAATATTAAAGCCGCTAAGGTAAATTATTATTCCACTAAAATAAAAAACTGAAAATAAATCTAAGGAAACTTGGAACATTGTTAACAAAAAACTAAATAGGGCAGATTCCTCATTTAATAGGCAAATAATACTTAACGTAAATGGGGAAATGGTTATGGACAGTTCTAAAATAAGCAACTATTTCTGTTCGCATTTTGCAAACATTGCCAGTGTTAATATATCTAATCTTTTTGGAAATATTACATCACTTCCATGCACGAACTCCAAATATAATATAAATTCTATGTATTTCTATGATATCAAGAAATGAACTGTTAAACGCAATCTATGGATTAAAGAATAAAAAATCATTTGGACTGGATGGCATATCAGCACCATTACTAAAAAATATTGTTTTAAATTTAATCAACCCTTTAATCTATCTGAATGAAGCAATCCAAAATGGAATTTTTCCAGAAATATTCAAAACTTCTAAAGTAGTGTCAGTTTTTAAGAAGGGATGTAAAAGTGATATCGAGAACTACAGGCAAATATCTTTATTAACTTCACTATCGGAGGGATTTGAAAAAGTTATATATAATCGCTTAGTGGCTTTTATCAACATAAACAATTTACTTTGTACTTCACAACACGGGTTTTGAACAGGAAGATCAATAGAATCTGCTTCGACCAGTCTCTTTAATTTTGTTTATAGTGAGCTAGATAAAGGCAAATATGTAATGTCAATATTATTTGATCTATCAAAGGCTTTTGACTCGGAAGATCCAACAATTCTGATAAATAAATTACAAGCTTTAGGTATTAGAGTACATATTTTAAATGTTCTCAAGTCCTATATGGAATCCAGGAAAATCTTAGTAAATTATAATGGTGTTAACTCCGAAACAAAAGATGTCTCCTTGGGAGTACCCCAAGGTTCCATATTGGGGCCATTGCTATTTCTGTTATATATTAATGATCTGCCTGACCATATACAGGAAGGATTCACTGTCATTTATGCAGATGATACATCGGTATCAGTCTCAGCTGACTCCCCTGTGGAACTGTGTTTCAGGGTTGCTAATGTTCTATCTCAAATGAATGACTGGTGTTTTAGAAACAGACTGATACTTAATACCAACAAAACTGTTTTCATTAATTTTAATCTCAGAGGACCGTGTTTACTTGAAGAAATACCATTAAAAGACAATGCCACATGCTTAACGAGGCTGGACTAAGAACTGTTTATTATGCTTTAGTAGCCTCCCATTTGTCTTTTAATATCATAGTGTGGGGCAAGTCAAATCAGTTATATCGCGTGTTTGTTCACCAAAAAAGATTAATCAGATTAATATTCAAAATAAAATACAGAGAGAGCTGTAGAGATACATTTGTTAATAAGAAAATATTTACAGTTCCCTGCATCTATATATATAAGTGCTTAATTTTTGTCAAATACAATTTTGAAGATTTCTGTACATTATCAGATCGACACACCTATCACACAAGAAACAATGAATTGTTAATGATACCACATCACAAAACATCTAATTTTAAACACTCGCCATATTATAACTGCATTACACTGTATAATAGCTTACCTGACAATATAAAATGTCTTAAAATGAATAAATTTAAAATGGAAGTTAAAAAATTATTATTACTAAGGGGTTATTATAGTGTAGATGAATTTTTAAATAAACCTGATGGTTAGTTTCCTCATATTTGCATGTTATGTATGTGTGTATGTATATGTGTATATGTAATGTATGTGTGTGTATATACATGTATATGTATATATGTGTATATATATGACACGTTTTTTATTATTTATTCTTATTGTTAGTTTCATACCTTATATATTATTAGCACTTACATATCTGATATATTTATTTATATAATGCAAATTTGCAGTTTTCTGTATATTATATATTATTTGACATATCTAATATCATGTAACATGATCTTATAGATGAATAAAGTGAATATGAATATGAAAGTTACAAAGAAATAAGGATATATCTTTTTCTAAACTGAACGAAAACGCAAAAAATTATTTAATTAGATTTGTATTAAAGTTAGTGTTGCAGAAAATATATATGCGCGTAAATTTCGAAAAACGCCATTTGAAAAGTATTTTATTTAATGGAGCAATTTTTTTTACCCCTGCCTAAACCAAACTTGCACGCCCTTGTTTGGAGCTAAAGCCTCGATATGTGGAGGACATTGAACTCTCAACATTTTTTGGTTGTAGTATAAGATATTTTTAATCTTTTTTCTTATTTGTTTTTTAATTTAGACATACAAAGGCATCATTTGATATCAAAAATAAATGTCATCCTATGTTTAAGGAATTATTAGTTACTATATTCATGGAAATGCGAGATATAAATGACATTAAAAATGATATATACATTTTCTACTTGCCTGTATCTTCTTTGCTTTCGTTTTGAGCTAGATGATACATTTGTTGAGCTGCAATCATCTTCATTCGAGTTATAATTTTGAAGAGAATCTGTATAATCTGTAACAAAATATTGATTACATTTCAACTTGGCATTTTAAATTATTCTTGTAAAGTGTTACTTCATATTCCAAATTTGATTGAAAAAATCAGTGACGGAAAAAATTAATGAACATTTTTTTAGATTATCTATCAAATGATGTAAATATGAAACAAAATATAAAACTTTCAGTTTTTCAATTACTTATAAATATAAATTTAAATTTCCCATTTATGTATTAGATGGAGTGTTACTTGATCTTTTCAAAAGTACATGTTTTTCAAATATATATACTTAGTCTAAACAAAAAAATAAATAAAAACGGTGTTTCACTTTTAACCTTGATTTTGGGAAAGAGTGAAACACATAAGGAAAAATGCGAAACAAGTCTATAACTTCTATACCCTTCGAGATACTTCATAAGATTTGCGGGGTAAAAATGAAACAAGCGGTGAAAAACTGAATAAAAATCATGTGCTGCAACCTTATTAATTTTTTGTCGGTACAAAATAAAATAAAATTTATATGACGGTGATGAAAATTACAATAAAACTCAAATATGGTTAAAAAGCAGTGATTATTATTGAAAAAAATCATTCTATGTAATGAAAAACAGTATAACTAAAGTAAAAAAAGACTTGCAAACTAGATACTAAAAACAAATAGACATTATTTAAAAAAATATATATAAAATAAAATAAAGAGTAGGGAAATGTTAAAGGGTACCTACTTTTTTATTATTATTATTAGTTTATTTAGTAACTTGCTATTATACAGGGTTCCCACCAACATTGGAATTTTGAATTCCCTGACTTTCCAGGACCAAAATATGAATATTTATCACATTTTAATAAAACCTGTATACAAGTAGATTAGATGTACCTACTTATCAAAATTTGTTTCAGATCAGCATGGAAAAAATATGAGACTGTTATAGTAACTTTTATCGTTATATTGTTTATAAGAATTTATTTTAAATATTGGAGTTAAAATTCTACCTATTCTACCGGAATTTTGTATTATCATGAATAACTGATGATATTATTTCAGCCCAGCTGGAATTTGTTTTTACGTCGACCCATGACTCTTTAAAATCTGTTCTTTTTATCATTTTGAGCTAAAATATTCGTTAACTGTAACAGCAAGTAAATTCAAAAATACAGATTTATTCACCATCTTGAATGTTGAATGTAATGCACCCGTCAACACAAGACCAATGTTGCACCTATTAATATATTTTTTACACCTATTTTTTATATATGTAAATATCTTGCAGGGTCGATTTAGAAATTTTTTTACCAAAATATATAAAATTCAAATCTTATTATAGATAATTTTTGTACAGCAGAAAAAAGTATTTTGTGAAGACTGAAATTCCAGGATTTTACTGAAATTGCTTGAATTCCCTGACTTTTCCAGGTCTCCATGACCACTTTTTGGATTCCCTGACTTTTCCAGGTTTCCAGGTTTTTCCAGGTTAGTGGGAACCCTGATTATACAACCAATACATTAAGAATATAACATTTGTGTAAAATATTTAAAAAATAAATAAAATCTCTAATCTTAGGTACAATTAAATTAAATTACATGAGACTTAATCTTAACATATCTATTAATTTCTCTTTTAAATGTATTCAGTTTCTTTATTTGTTTTACATTGGTAGTGAGTGCATTAAACATTATTAAACCTCTAAAAAATAGATAATTTTGTGTAAATATTTGTTGTCTAAAATGTATATACAGTCATTTTGTTGTCTTGTGTTGTGATTATGTCTTTCGAATATATGTGATATGCTCTTGTAAGTATTTAGGCAACAGACCTTCTCTTATTTTAAAAATAAATATCAATGTATTGTAACATATTCTTTGTTTTACCAACATAAACTGTAGTGTTTCTAACATGTATCGTATAGGAGTATATCTATTACATTGTGATATAACACGCATCGCTCGATTCTGAAGTTTTTGTAAAAGTTGTATATCCGTCTGATTTAAGAAATATAAGATGAAACCACAATATTCAAAATGAGGAGAAATAATACTTTTATATATAATTATCCTTGTAAACATAGATATGTCATTACTTAATCCAGACAACAAATTAATTTTTTTTAGCTACTTTTTTTACAGATATATTGAGCATGTGCTTTCAGATTTAGTTTATTATCTACTATTACTCCTAAATATTTATTTTGGCAACTTGCTCTAACCTCTCACCACTCATATTAATATTTAGATTTTGGTCTGTGTAACTACGAACATTATTTATTAACATACACTTGGATTTACTGGAATTTGATTTCAAACTACTTTCCACTTTCAAATACTAATGTATCATCCGCAAACAAATTTATGGAGCAGTTTTTTATTGCACTTTTTATGTCATTAATATACAAATTAAACAGCACTGGACCCAATACTGACCCTTGTGGTACTCCATATTTCGTTTCTTTCTCACAAGATACTTCATATTCATATTTAGTCTTTTGAAAATGTTCCATCATATAATTTTGGAACCACTTTATGACCGTTCCATTCAGACCATACCGTTTTAATTTTTCTACCAATCTTGCACGATTTATTGTTTCACATTCCCGTTTAAAATCAATAAAGACTACACCCACCGCACATCCTGTATCAATACTTTCCTTCCAATTCGATATTGTTTTCTAAAGATGTCTCGCAAGAATGACTTTTTACGAAATCCTGATTGTTCTTGTATCTTATATTTTTCAATATGTTTCTCAAGTTGTTCTTTTACAACAATTTCTAGAATTTTTTTCATAAATGGATAGAATATTAACTGGTTTAAATTCGTGAACATTTCTGGTACCATTTACTTTTGGTATTGGCAAAATAGTGGATGTCTTCCAATGTGATGGAAATTCACCTGTACGAAGTGAGTAATTTATAACACTTAACAGTACTTCTCCAATTATTTCAAACGCAATTTTGATAACTTGAACACTACCTTCTTCTGTTCCTGCTTTATTTGGTAAACTTTAAACAATTTGTTTTAAGTGATTGTAATCTATTTCCTCGAAGCATTCCCATTTCATATTATTATTAAAACCGTTTGACAAGTCATCTACATCTATTGGCTTATCGATACTATCTATTACATTAGTTATACCTACTGTTTATAAAGTACTTATTAAAAGTTTCTGCTATTTCTTTTTCATTTTCTTTTTCTATATTTTCAAAATATATACTTTGTTCATCTATTTTTGAAAACTGGTGTGAAATCATCCACAGCCACATTTTCAGGTAGGACTATAATCGATAAAGTCATGGTCGTAAAATAAAATATTCCAAATACTTAAATTCTTCGAAATACTAACAAGAATTTAAATATTTGCAATATTTTATTTTATGACCACGACTTTATCGATTATAGTCCTGATGATTTCATACCAGTTTTTTGGAAGTGGTTTTAACATGGTTCTCAACGTTTTCCACATTTTTTAGGATCTTTCTGATGTTCATCTATTTGTCTTTCATAATATTCTTGTTTTGTAATTCCTATCATTTTAGTAACTTCATTTTTTTCTTCTTAAATTTGTTCCAGTCATCTTCTAAGTTTGTTATTTTTGCCGTTTTATACCTATCCTTTTGATAAATTTTGAATATTCTCATTATACCATTTATTCTAGAGCATTTTACTATTTAATTTCATTATTTTTAAGGGTGCTACCGCATCCAGTGTAGTAACAATGTCATTAATAAGAATATCAGCACGTGTGATTATCCACATAAATATTTACCAAATTTTCCTTGAATAATCATGGATCAAAGCTTTTCTTTCTGATCTTAATTTCTTTAACTGTTTCTTTTATGACATTCTTATTTTTGGTTGGGACTGTTATTTTTTATTATGCTATGATCGGATAATTTGGGTGCTAGATACGTTTACTGTTACTTCAATATTAGAAATTACCAAATCTATTAATGTTGCTGTGTCTTTTGTAATCCCGTTTTTTTCTTTTACTAGCTGTTTCATGCCATATATTTGTATCAATTGTCGTAATTTGTTTGAGTAGTAGCTCTCAGTCGATAGATCTAAATTAAAATCACCAATATATATAGTCATTATTTAAACAAAGATCGTCAAAAATTTCTTCAAGACAATTTAAAAAAAAGAGCTTCACTAGAACTACTTAGGTGATCGATATAATACTGTTAATGCAATACTTTTTTGCAACTACTGACACTGGTTTTTAGAAATACATATTTCACTCTATCTGCATTTATTTGCACAATTTGAGGAATTGGAAGAATTTCTAAAACGGCTTCGCCATCCAATACAGAAACAACTTTTTCATTCAATTTAAATTCGCTTTTATTATTCAAGCTTTGTAATCCCATTATTCAATGTCAGGTTCGTCTATTTTTGAGGTGGTGTACACATATTTGTAGAAAAAAGCATTTCTTAACATTGTTAACAATAAATTAAAACTCGAATGAAACTACCACTAATCCTCAACCGAGTCCTCAACGATACTCTTATGCCGAAGTCACATGAAATGTATTTTACAATTTTTTACACTGTGTGAAAAAACCTCGCGTGCAGTACAAGTTTGACAACCGATGTTTCATATTTTAGTATCTATTTAATTAAACTATAAATGAGTAGGTAAATAGCTTTTGCTGTTTTCTCGTAAATTGAATCGTTAATTAATTACTGGCTTGTTTCATTTTTACCTTCAAATTTAAGTATATCATATCTACCCCCCTTCACCCTAATGACTTTTTATTTTAAATTTTGCTGTGTATAAGGTTTTTCATTATCTAATAAGTAAGTGCCACATTTTTATAAGGGAACTTTTTTACTAATACATATTTTTTTTCTCTTATTTTGAAACTTTAAATTTTCGCTCCTCATTTTCTTAAGTTTGCTACCTTGCTTTAAATAATATGCATAGATAGTTCCATCCCATGTTAAAATTTATCGCTCTAAAATCTGGACCCCAAAATTTTTATATCGTGAGCAATGTCTATTTGCTATGTTGTCAGTTTAGAAAACATAAATATGTTAACTCGGACATTAGGTATTGATGATGTTAAAAATCAGGATTGGCTAGGTTATGTGTCAACACGTCAATATGTTCATGGAAATCATGCATGTGACACAATATCTCTCACCTTATATATATTTTTTTAGCGAATTCAGTAATATCCACTTGATAAAGTCAAAACACTCACTCGATGTGGATTGGAGGGGTTTGGTGATGTAACTCTAAACTAACACACACCACAACACACATAGTGTTTTTCACAAGTTACCTAAACGAATATAAGTATGTACTAATATCTATTCTAAATGTTTTGGAGTTAAACTTCGGTGCCCTTCGTTGAAAATCCGTTTATATTGTGAGAATGACTGCCCAACGTAAACAGATGTAACTGGGGCATAATTAAAATATAAAAGTTTCACAGTCACCACATTTATACCCGATATAGAAAATACTTATTCATTTAAAAGACCTATTACACCTGTCATCATAACAAATCAGGGATTGTTTTTCAAAAGTTTCGAACTTTCGTTTTACTGTCTCAGCAATGTTTCCCGATAATTGAAAATGTATTGTCAAAGATCGAATACCTTATTAATTTCATCAACTATAGTAAATTTTGATGTTTCCAGCCTATGGTCAAGGTCGCGAATAGCTAAAAGAAATCGTGAAACAACTCCATGTATGGACCTCAGATTTTCTGACACAGTTGGATCCATGAATGCCTGTTGAGAGTTGACGTTTTCAAAATTACAGTAATAGTACGATGCCATCTCTAGCCAAGTTTCCCATCGTGTTAAAATGGGCTGTGGAGGTAATGGTATATTTGGAACAATTTCATGAAACAACAGTACACAATTTGGTGCTTTAAGAAAAAGTTTCTTTACACTAGATATTAATTTATCAATATTAGGATAGCAATTCCTAATAGTATCTCAGCAATATCATGAATCCCATGTGCTAAGCATGTTATATGAAACATATTCTAGTATGTTTCCTTCAATATTCTTCCAGCAGCTCATATAATTAACTCCATCGGTAACAAATAATAATAATTTATTCCTATTTTCTGTGTATGTTGCCCCTTAATTGTTGTAGACTTGAGTGGGTTGCATCCACTATAGCTATAGAATTTGTATAGTTTCTAGTACTTTAGTGTCTGTGCATTGCACAATTTTCCTCCAATGCACCCATTAAAGCATTCGCTAACTTCCAACTACAAGAATTAGTGGTTTATCCACACTAAGCCAGATGTATTTCTCATTCAGCTTAGAAGAAATTTTCTGTCTAATATCATCACACTCCACTGATAAATATTTCTTCTCATAGTGTCGACCAGGTGGCACCTGAACATTGCTATACTTGCCATTAATACACTTTTGCAAAAAATTCTCTAAAACGTGGATTATTTAGCTTCGACCATGGTATGTTACATCCAACCATCAGTTCAACTAAATCTAAATTAAAATTGCGTTGCCTGTCACTATTAGTAAAGCCACTTCTCACACTCCTTCTATGGCTTTCTGAGGCAATGTGTCTATTAATATTTGTGTTACATGCCCAAGAAAGTGTTTTGTCACAGCTACTGCAATATAATTCTGTACCGTCAAATTGCAATTCCGGGATATTGCAAATCCAAAAATGTACTATGGCCTCTGAAGGTTTACGAGACATTTTAAAAACACTAATCAGCTCCACAGAACAACAACTTAATAACTATACCCGGCTTCAGAGAACCACACGTATTGTTGCTGGTAACATTCATCTTATTGTGGTTTGTTTTATTGTTTTTTCGTCAATTATTACTTTTTAATCACAGGCACATTACAGGTTATAGTAAACAGTTGACAGAAACAGAAAACAGAACAACTTGGCAGATTCTAACTTCATAACAAAAGCACCACGAATTTCTTAATTAAGAAATTCGTGTAAACAACAGAGATAAATATACTGAGATTAAGAAAGGTCTCTTTCTTAATCTGAGCAATATAAATTTCATTGGATAAAAATCAGAGATCTTGTATATATACAAGATCTCTGATAAAAATATAAAATATATTTTTGCGACATACCGGGTTACGATGAGCTGCAAGTACGGTATGACCCCACAACATACCAACAAAACAGTAAACGTGTCACGAAAACGTAATGGTTATTAAATCGTGGTTAGACATTTAAAAATGTAACCTAATCGTTTTGTTTTGAATGTTTTGCTAGTGTCACAAGAGGCAAATAATACGCGATTTGGGGCGACATAAATTTGAATTATGTTATGTTATGTTGAATTCATCCCCACCCAACGACCTGCGTAAAATATCACAATTATATTATGTCATGTCAAGATTTATAAATTTTGATGTCATGTCAGCATCGGTTGAGGTTAGGTTATTTACATATTCGCACCGGAGATTAAAAAATCTGTTTCCCCTACATTGATTTCAATATCCACATTTCTCTGCGTTCCCCTGTCTCGTGGGCCCGGCTGTGGGTTCGGCATAATTTTGCAACTCGCATTCCTCGTAATCACTTATTGCGTCCTAATTGGAAGTTAGATTTATTATGTATTACAATATTACGCACCAATCGTGCCGTAAACAACTCACATAATTGACATAAACTACTCTGGAACTGGTTATGTTGATTATCTCAAGTGACATTTAGTATATGACATCATAGTCACTTCCCGTCACATACCCATTTTCGTGACAACGTCAAATTATCAAGATAAACATAAATATTTATGTTAATTTAGGTTCGTGTCAAATCGCTTTATACTTAAAGGCGCTATTTATCTTAATTCGTTCGGCACTTAAGAGAAATAGCCAAAGATAGATTAATATTTTTACCATA